>SZWC01031279.1:888-20517 GCA_023375785.1 Penium margaritaceum | reverse complement strand
GTGGCAAAATGTCTACGGTCCAAGTTTGAGGCCGATCCAACGGTCGGATTGGGAGATATGAATTTTCGAAGTTTCGGGGGTCATGGACCGTCGATGTCTGGGTGGGCATGGGTGATGGCTCCATGCCTTAGCCTGAGAAAAGAAAAAGGCAAGAGGTCCAGGGTCAAGACCTGATGGGAGAAATATCCAAAAAGGTCCTTGGTCTTAGGATTGCCTTGTCAGAGTGTGCTGACTAGGATAAAGGTACCTCTCCTTACTTTTTAGGTGAGGTGAGATCCTTGTGTGCTAGCCATGGACACATGGCGATTCTCCATGGGTTTGTGGGTTATGTGACCACTAGGAGTGTGCCATGAGAGCATTCTCTAGCTCTCTAGGTCGTGTGTGAGTGATCAGCCTGATTGCTAGGCTGATTTCCTCCCTTGTCTGAGATTATGGACTCTAGTGTGTGAGCCTTAGCCTCCATGGCTAAGTGGTGTGGCTTGTGAGAGGGCTGACTTGCCCAAGCTCTAGCTCTATATGTACTCCATCATTTTGAGTGATTGAACTACCATTCTTCAGCACAAGTGATGCCCTTCCAATCACACATGCTCGCTGCTCCAAGGCTCCCTCTCTCCTCAAGTTCCAACAGATTTAGAGGTCCATCACATGGACGTCAAGGCAGTTTTCCTCTAAGGGAAGCTAGACAAAGAACTACTTATGCAAGTGCATAAGCGAGTGAAAGCTCCAGGGGGTAATGTTTGCAAACTAGTTAAGGTACTCTACGGGCTGAAACAGGTGCCAAAGATATGATACAAGGAGATGGATGGCTTCATGGGTGGGCTCACCTTCACGCACTGGCAGAATGATCCTAGTGTCTATGAGCGGGAGCATAAGCAAGGCTTGATGCTGGTTGTATCATACGTGGATAATCTGATCATCTGCTCATCAGCAGTCCAATTGTTAAACAAGCTAAAAACAGAATCAGTAACAAGTTCAAGATGAAGGACATGCGTCCCCTCAAGTTCTACATTGGGATAGCCATCCACTGTAATCAAGCGTCAGGCACCATCGAGCTATGCAAGGTTCATTAAATCATGGAGGTCTTTAGGCGTTACACTATGGAGGAGTGTAAGCCCATCAAGATACAGATGACAACAAACATTAAGTTCTTCTTCTCCATGAGCCCTAGTATGGAAATAGAACAGCGTGAGATCCAGAACACTCCCTACCAGTGTACTATTGGTAGCCTCGATTACGCCATGGTAGGAATATGACATAACATTTTCTATACTGTGGGACAAGTGAGCACGTATATCGCCAATCTATGGCCTCAGGATTGGCAAGCATTCAAGCGCATCATGCGCTATATATTGAAGATAGGACACATGGGAGTCCACTTTAGAGGCCAAGAGGGATCTGACCTGTAAGAGCTGGTATCCTACACAGACGCCAACTGAGCAAGAAGCATCGATGACAGAAAGTCCACCTCGGGCTTTGTGTACCTCTTAAACGATGGTGCAGTCTCTTGGGCAAGCAAAAAAACAAGATTCTGTCTCCCTCTTTATTGGTTAATCAATGTACAATGCTTTGTCACGAGCATGCAAAGAGACACAATGCTTACGTAGTTTGCTTGCCAATGTTAAAGTGCTTTGAATAAAAGTAACAGAGGTCCCCATCATCAACGAGATTTACACAAGAAGATGGCATATCTTGGCGGACCAAGCACCTCGACATTAGGTATCACTAATCATGTGACCTTGTCGCAAGGGAGATTGTGGGCTTAGAATACGTGTAGACCAAGGCGATGCTCATAGATTGTATGTCAAAGACACTTCACAATGAATTACACTTTGTACGTACTGAACGCATCAGTATGGTAAACACAACCGACGAAGACTGAGGTCAAGACTACTGGAGAGAGAAGATAGGTGAGAGCTAATTGACATAGGTGTAAGAGAGAGTTTGTTGACCTGATATGCTCATTATCCACAGCTCACATTTGGACGGAAACTAGATGTGCTAGGCATTGACTGCTTCCTTTAAGAGAATTCTCTAAGTCCGGTCCAAATAGACAAGGCATGCATTGCTCCTTTGCAATAAGTCTCCTTCGCCTAAAATGCCTAGTATACTGAATATACTATATCTAAGACAACTCCTTGCCGCTTAGACATTCGAGAGTTAGTCTCTGGAGCGAGAGGTCACTCGATCAAAACATAGCCCAATGAGTTATCTTCTTTGTGACCAAAATGGAGACAAGAAGGTTCTAAGAGATATGTTAGAATATTCCACAGTCCTTCCTGGTGGCAGGCGCTACTTGCTGTTGGAAAAGGGGCCATTCGACTCAATTTCAGGTCCACAACAGTAAGTTCAAGGGAAATGCCAAATATTATTCCAATCATCCATCAGCTTTCATCATCCAAAAGAGATTGGGAAATTGTTTACGGTCCAAGTTTCATGCGGATCTAGCGGTTGAGTTCAAAGATATGAATGTTTGAAGTTTTCGAGATCATGGACTACCAATGTCTGGGTGACCATGGATAATGGCTCCATGCCTTAGCGTGAGGAAAGAAAAAGGCAAGAGGTCGAGGGTCAAGACCTGATGGCACAAATATCCAAAAAGGTCCTATATTTTGCAATCTCTTTAGGAACAACAGCAGGAGTCACACCAACATCAGTAGCAAGAGTAGCAACAACATCAGGAGCAGAAGCCGAGCGGCGCATGCCATTTTGGAAACATGAACGTGGCCAAGGAGCAACGTGACCGCCTCTTCCTTGCGAAGTCTGACGTGTCGCAGAAGGAGAAGGCGGATCTAGGCTCGTACAAGGATGCAGGGTGTACCAAGAGTCTCATGCTGTACAAGGAGTTGTTTACGTTCCTGCTCTCTATTCCCCCCGACCGATTGCTTTGGATGATGATAGGGTGGTGTATGCCGAGGGGATTGGGATTGTGGAGATGTGGTTGGAAACCCCACGTGGCATTGAAGTGGGTGTGTTCCATGGCCTATTGTATGTACCTAATGTTTCGTTCAATCTTCGCTCAGTGTCCTTTCCCACCAAGACATCACTGCAAGATGTCTTTTTGGACGACTTTACCTACATCCTTGGCAAGGAAAGAGGAGAAGATTGGCCACGTTCGTGAAAGAAGGTGAAATGTACTGTCTGTTTGGGGCCACAAAGATCACGTACAAGCGTGTCTTGTAGTAATAGTGCAGGCCACAGATGGCACAATCTACCATGCGCGCTACGGCCACATCGGCATGCGTGCCTTACAACAACTTCAAACAAAGAAGATGGTGTGTGACTTACCCACCATCTTTAACTTTGAGCAGCAGTTGTGCATCGGCTTTTGGAGGGGAAGCAGCATCGTGAGGCATTCTCTGGAGCAGGGGAGTGCGCGAAAGAGGTATTGGAGATGGTCCACAGGGACTTGTATGCCCCGAAGCATACCCAGCGCTTTGGAGGCTCTAGGTACTTTCTCACCTTCATTGATGATTTCAGCCGCTACTCTACTGTGTACTTCCTTTCCTCTAAGGACCAGTGCTTTGATAGGTACAAGGAGCTCAAGGCAATGGTGGAGAACCAGACTGGCAAAACGATCAAGACGTTGCGCAGCAACCATGGCAGAGAGTACCTAAACAAGGAGTTTTAGGATTACCTCGTAACAAGAGGACATTCTTGAATGGAGATCTACATAGAGCAACCAGAGGATTCGTCATGGATGACCAGGAGCACCTAGTTTGCTCCAGAAGTCACTGTACGGCCTCAAGCGGTTGGAACTGCAGGAGAGAGGGAGCCATGGAGGAACAAACATGTGGGACTCAATGGGCATGACTTATGCTCAAGAATGGTTTTTGAATCACTCAAAATGATGGAGTACATATAGAGCTAGAGCTTGGGCAAGTCAGCCCTCTCACAAGGTACACCACTCAGCCCTAGAGGCTAAGGCTCACACACAAGAGTCCACAATCTCACACAAGAGAGGAAATCAACCTAGCAATGAGGCTGACCACTCACGCACGACCTCGAGAGCTCTAAAATGCTCTCATGGCACACTCCTAGTAGTCACATAATTCATAATCCCATGGAGAATCGCCATGTGTCCATGGCTAGCACACAAGGATCTCACCTCACCTAGAAAGCAAGGAGAGGCACCTTTTCGTAGTCAGTACACTCTGACAAGGCAACCAAAGAATCTAACACCTTTTTGGATATTTCTCCCTTGAGGTATTGACCCTGGACCTCTTGCCTCTTTTTCTTTTCTCATGCTAAGGCATGGAGCCATCACCCATGGTGACTCAGATATCAGCGATCGATTACTCGAGGAAATTTGAAAACTCATATCTCCCAATCAGACTCTTGCATTGACCTGAAACTTAGACCGTAGACATTTTGCCACTTGATCTTTCCAATGAAGAACTTCGATTGACAATTGGAAAACGCATCTGGTAGTTTTGTGGAACTTGTTCCTCTGGACATGAAAATGAGCCCGATGGCTCCTTTCCCATCAATCTCCCACCTGGCCGAAGTTAGATTGCAGTGGTTCCACATGCCTTCATGAAGAACTGCTGCTTCTCATGGGTAACTAGCTTAGTACACAAATCAATGACGTCCTTGTTGGTTGGAGTAAACTTTAGCTTGATAGCACCCTCCTGCACCATGTGCCTGATGAAGTGATATGCGATGTCAATGTGCTTGGTGCGTTCATGGTGCTCACGATTCTTCGCGAGTGCGATTGCATCTGGTTGTCGACGCGCATTAGAACAATAATTGTTTCATTCCCACTCATCTCCACCATGAGATCTTGAAGCCAAACCGCTTCTTTGGCTCCAAAGTGGAGAGACATATACTCAGCCTCCATGCTTGAGGTGGCCATGACCACGTGGCGCTTGCTGCACCAACTGATGGCCCCACCATCCATAAGGAACACATGTCCACACATGGACTTGCGTTCCTCATGTTTGAAGCAAAATCTACATATATTTAACCGATGATATTGTTGTCGTTGCCATAATAGGTGATGCCAATGTGGACAGTTTGAGCAAGGTAGTGGAAGTTCTGCTTCACTGCCTTTTGGTGCTCAGGTCCGGGATAAGCCATGTGCTCGCTCATAGCGTTCACAACCTGTGCGAGGTCCAGCCTTGATTCCACCATCAGGTAGATGAGACTCAGACAATGCATAGGTACTTCTGGCGCTCAACTGCATTCGCTTCTTGATTGAAGCTCAGGAGGTACTGCCTCGTCTCCAGCAGCGTGCCGATGGATTTTGCCTCTACCATGCCGAAGTGCTACAAGACATCCTAGATGTAGCAGCTCTACTGTAGCAAGACAGCATGAGTTGTGGTTACGCGCAATCTCGATTTTGAGGAAGTGTCATGCCTTCCTTAGATCAGACATCTGCAAGCACTCGTGCATGGCCTCCTTGAACTCGTGTTGTACAGACATGCTGTTGGAAACGAGGAGCATGTCATCAACATAGACGATTATGATGAGTACTTCATGACCATGCTGTTACTCTCGCTGCGTTCAAACCCCATGCACTCCAACGTCGCATCTGATTTCTGGTTCCAGGTACGCTTCAGGCCGTACAACTTCTGAAACTTGCAAACCAGGTGCTCTTGGCCATCCATGACGAATCCCTCTGGTTGCTCCATGTAGATCTCCTCCTCTAAGTCATCGTTCAAAATTTTTGTCTTCACATCCATGTGGTGCATCTCAAAGTTCTCAACTGCAACATGAGGAAGGAGCGTGCACACAGAGGCAAACTGTGCAACTGGAGTAAATGTTTTTATGTAGGCGATGCCTTCTTGTTGCGAGTAGCCCTTGGCGACCAGCCTCGCCTTGTGTTTTTTTACGTTGCCATCTGCGTCCCTCTTTTTCCTGAATACCCACTTACATTTGACTACCTTGTGTCCTTGTGGACGCTCAATCAGCTCCCATAAAGGGTTGTTGATATGCGAGTGTATCTCTTGCAACATAGTTTGCGCCCAATCTGCTACATCTTGTGCAGCCATGGCCTCCTTGTACGACGTCGACTCATCAGAGTTTGCTTTAACTACAACATTCATCTGGTCTGGTTATTGCCGGCATAACTGCTCCTGCTGATGGTGGTGCATCTTCTTCCTTTGCTTATGCCAAAGAGGCTGCTGTAGCTGCTGCATCAAACATGGGGGAGTAGAGCGGTTCTCCCACTATCATAGTAGAGGAAGGGTCAGGAGAGACCAGATCAAGGAGAATATCTGGTCCCACTTCTGCGTCAGCTGCTGGTTCCACTACCTCTTCGCAGATAATGTTGGTACTGATGACGTTCCTTTTGTTGAAAATGACATCCCTTGAGATGATGACGTGCCGAGTATCCCTCTCATAGAGATGATACGCCTTGCTTGGCACGTCAAAGCCGATCATTTGCATCAGTGGGCTCTTCACGTCCCATTTATGCCGCTTCTCCTTGGGCACTTGTATGTGCGCCAAGCTGCCAAACGCAGGAAGATCACCCTCGCTCGGCTTCTTGCCAAAGCAAGCCTCATAGGGCGTTATCTGCTCCAAGGCCTTGGTTGGACTGCGGTTATTGATATACACTGCAGTACTCACTGCTTCGGCCAAGAAGTAAAAAGAGTGCCAAGCCCCGTGCAGTAGGGAGCGCGCCGACTTAACGATGGTGCGGTTGGCGCGTTCAACTATGCCATTCTGTTGCATTGAGGATGGTGCATTCTACTACGCATCAAAACCTGCTGCTGCAAGGTCCTGGAACTCCTTGTTGAGGTACTCTCCGCCACGGTCGCTACACAACGCCTTCATCTTCTTGCCCGTCTGTTTCTCCAACATCGCCTTAAACTCCTTCAACTTGTCAAAGCACTGGTCCTTATAGGAAAGGAAGTACACAATAGTGTAATGGCTGAAATCACCAATGAAGGTGAGAAAATACCTACAGCCTCCAAAGCTGTGGGTCTGCATTGAGCCACACAAATGTGCTAGGAACAGCTCTAGCACCTTCTTTACGTGCTCCTCTGCTCCACAAAATGCCTCGCGATGCTACTTCCCCTCCAAACAGCCGATGCACACAAGTTGCTCAAAGTTGGAGATGGTGGGTAAGTCACGGACCATCTGCTTTGTTTGACGTTGCTACAAGGCGCTCGTGTCGATGTGGCCATAGCGCACATCCCATATTTTGCCATCAGTGACCTCCACCACTGTTGAAAGACCCTACTCGCACGGGATCTTGGTCGCCCCCAACAGGCGGTACATGTTGCCTTCCTTCACTCAACTGGCCAGTTCCTCACTGAATTCCTTGTTGAGGATGTAGCCATAGTCGTCGTCAAAGACGACCCGCAATCCCATGGTGGTGACAGAGAACACTAAGAGAAGGTTGAACTACTGGTTTTGGAGGAGAGAGGGATCCTTGGAGCAGCGAGAATGTGTGATTGGGAGGGCATCACTTGTGGTGAAGAATGGTTGTTGAATCACTGAAAATGATGGAGTACATATAGAGCTAGAGCTTGGGCAAATCAGCCCTCTAACGTGCCACACCACTTAGCCATGGAGGCTAAGGCTCACACATTATATTCCATAACCTCACACAAGGGGGGAAATCAGCCTAGCAATCAGGCTGACTACTCACACAGGACCTAGAGAGCTAGAGAATACTCTCATGGCACACTCCTAGTGGTCACAAAACCCACAAACCCATGGAGGATCGCCATGTGTCCATGGCTAGCACACACAGATCTCACCTCACCTAAAACGTAAGGAGAGGTATCTTTATCCTAGTCAGTGTTGGATCGAGAGGAGAGAGGGAGCCTTGGAGCAGCGAGCATGTGGGACTCGAAGGGCATCACTTGTGCTGAAGAATGGTTGTTCAATCACTCAGAATGATGGAGTACATATAGAGCTAGAGCTTGGGCAAGTCAGCCCTCTCACAAGCCACACCACTTAGCCATGGAGGCTAAGGCTCACACACTAGAGTCCATAATCTCACACAAAGGAGGAAANGGCTGACTACTCACACAGGACCTAGAGAGCTAGAGAATACTCTCATGGCACACTCCTAGTGGTCACAAAACCCACAAACCCATGGAGGATCGCCATGTGTCCATGGCTAGCACACACAAATCTCACCTCACCTAAAACGTAAGGCGAGGTATCTTTGTCCTAGTCAGTGTTGGATCGAGAGGAGAGAGGGAGCCTTGGAGCAGCGAGCATGTGGGACTCGAAGGGCATCACTTGTGCTGAAGAATGGTTGTTCAATCACTCAGAATGATGGAGTACATATAGAGCTAGAGCTTGGGCAAGTCAGCCCTCTCACAAGCCACACCACTTAGCCATGGAGGCTAAGGCTCACACACTAGAGTCCATAATCTCACACAAAGGAGGAAATCAGCCTAGCAATCAAGCTGTCCACTCACACACAACCTAGAGAGCTACACAATGCTCTCATGGCACACTCTTAGTGGTAACATAACCCACAAACCCATGGAGAATCGCCATGTGTCCATGGCTAGTACACAAGGATCTCACCTCACCTAAGAAGTAAGGAGAGGTACCTTTATCCTAGTCAGCACACTCTGACAAGGAAGTCCTAAGACCAATGGCCTTTTTGGATATTTCTCCTATCAGGTCTTGACCCTGGACATCTTGCCTTTTTCTTTTCTCAGGCTTAGGCATGGAGCCATCACTCATGCCCACCCAGACATCGACGGTCCATGACCCTCGAAACTTCGAAAATTTGTATCTCCCAATTCGACCGTTGGATCGGCTTCAAACTTGGACCGTAGGCATTTTGGCACCTGATCTTTCAAATAATGAAGTTGGATCAACGATCGGAGCAGGCATGAGGTACTTTCATGAATCTTACTCTTGTGAACCTGAAACTGAGCCGGGTGGCTCCTTTTCCAACAATCTCCCACTTTGCCGTAGTCAGAGTGGGCTGAGTCCACATGCCTTCATGCAGAACAGCTGTTTCTCACGGGTCACTGGTTTCGTGCAAAAATCAGCGACCTGCTTACTTGTTGGAGTAAACTCCAGCTTGATAGCACCCTCCTGCACCATGTGCCTGATGAAGTGATATGCAATGTCAATGTGCTTGGTGTGTGCATGATGCTCAAGATTCTTGGCGAGTGCGATTGCGCTCTGGTTGTCGACGTGCAAAGAAACTAGAACTGCTGTAGTTTCACTCATCTCTGCCATGAGACGTTGAAGCCAAACTGATTTCTTCGCTCCAAAGCTGAGAGAGACGTACTCAACTTCTGTGCTTGAGGTGGCCATGACCACCTGGCACTTGCTGCACCAACTGATGGCTCCACCATTCATGAGGATGACATGTCCAGAGATGGACTTACGGTCCTCTGGGTTTGAAGCCTAATCTGCATCTGTGTAGCCTATGATGCAGTTGTCGTTGCCGTTGTAGGTGATGCTGATGTTGATGGTACCAGTAAGGTAGCGGAAGATCCGCTTCACTGCCTTCTGGTACTCAGGTCCGGGGGTTGCCATGTACTGGCTCACAGCGCTAACAGCCTGTGCGAGGTCCGTCTTGGTTGCCACCATCAGGTACATGAGGCTGCCGACGGCGCTCTGGTACTTCTGCTGCTCAGGTGCATTTGCTTCTCCATTAAAGCTCACGAGATACTGCTGCGTGTTCAGCGGCTTGCTGATGGGTTTTTCCTCTGCCATGCCGAACCGCTGCAGGACATCCTTGATGTAGCGACTCTGCTATAGGGACAGAGAGCGTGATTTGTGATCACGCGTGATCTGGATGCAGAGGAAGTATGACGCCTCCCCGAGATCAGACATCTGGAAGCTGCATGGCGTCCTTGAACTCCTTCAGTGCAGACATGCTGTTGGAAAGGAGGAGCATGTCATCCACATAGACAATGATGATGAGGATCTCATGCTCATGCTGCCAGCGATTCACGCTGTAGTCACACTCGCTGTGCTCAAACCCCATGCACTACAGTGCCGCATCCAACTTCTGGTTCCAAGCACGCGACGCTTGCTTGAGGCCGTACAACAACTTTTGCAACTTGCAAACCAGGTGCTCCTAGCCATCCATGACGAACCCCTCTGGCTGCTCCATGTAGATCTCCTCCTTCGAGTCACCATTAAAGAATGCCATCTTGACATCCATGTGGTGAACCTCGAAGTCCTCAGCTGCTGCATAAGAGAGGAGAGTGCGCACAGAGGCAAACTTTGCAATAGGGACAAACGTTTCTGTGTAATCGATGCCCTCTTGCTGCAAGTAGCCCTTGGGAACCAGCCTTGTCTTGTACTTTTCCAGGTTACCATCTCCTTCCCGCTTCTTCATGAACACCCACTTGCACTTGATCACCTTACGTCCAGGTGGACGCTCAGTCAGCTCCCATGTGCCGTTGTCCAGCTGTGATTGTATCTCTTGCTGTACGGCTTGCGTCCAATCTGCTGTATCCGGTACAGGCATGGCCTCCTTGTATGACGTTGGCTCATATGAATCTGCTGCAACTGCAACGTTCATCTGTTGTGGTTTGTGCAGCATCCAAAAATGGCCGCGCCTACCAGGCTTGTAACGCACATTAAGAGGATATCTACGACGTGGTACTGGAGCATTAGCGGGCGGCTGGCGCGATACTGCTGGCACAACTGCTACTCCTGGTAGTGCTCCATCAGACATGGGAAAGTAGAATGATTCTCCCACTGTCACAGTAGAGGAAGGATGAAGAGAGACCGGGTCAAGAAGGATTTCTGCTCCCACTGTCTCGTTAGCTGCTGGTTCTTCTGCCTCTTCACACACAATGTTGGTGCCGATGACGTTACTCTCATTGAAGACGACATCCCTAGAGATGATGACGTGGCTTGTATCCCTCTCGTAGAGGCAATAGGCCTTGCTTGCCACGTCGTAGCCAATTACCAGCATCTGCGCACTCTTTGCATCCCATTTCTGCCGCTTCTCCTTGGGCACGTACATGTGCGCCAGGCTGCCAAATGCTTGGAGATGACTCACTCTCGGTTTCTTGCCAAACCATGCCTCGTACGGCATCATCTGCTCCAGCGTCTTAGTTGGACTACGGTTCTTGATGTAGACCGCAGTGCTCACGGCTTCAGCCCAGAAGTCGTAGGTCAGCAGAGCCGCGTGCAGCATGGAGCACGCCGACTCCACAATGGTACGGTGAGTACGGCGTGGTACGCTGCGCCTTGATGCCAGCTGCTGCGAGGTAGTCCTGGAACTCCTTACTCCCATACTCTCCACCGTGATCGTTGCACAACGCCTTGATCTTCTTGCCAGTCTGGTTCTTCACCATGGCCTTAAACTCCTTGAACCTGTCAAAGCACTGGTCCTTTGAAGGAATGAAGTGAATAGCAGTGTAATGGCTGAAATCATCAATGAAGGTCAGGAAATACCTAGAGCCTTCAAAGCTCTGGGTCTGCATCGGTTCGCACAAGTCCGTGTGGACCAGCTCCAATACCTCCTTTGCACGCTCCCTTGCTCCAGAGAACGCATCCTGGTACTGCTTTCCCTCCAAAAAGCCGATGCACAACTGCTGGTCAAAGTTAGAGATGGTAGGCAGGTCACACACCATTTGCTTTGCTTGAAGCTGCTGCAAGGCACGCATGTCGATGTGGCCGTAGCGCGCATGCCAGATCTCGCCATCTGTCTCCTGCACCACTACTGCAAGACTCTACTCACGCGGGATCTTGGTCGCCCCCAGCAGGCCGTACATGTTGCCCTTCCTCACAGACCTAGCCAACTCCTCTCCTGTATCCTTGTTGAGGATGTAGCTGTAGTCATCATCGAAGACGACGCACAGTCCAGTGTTTGTAAGAGATGAGACTGAGAGGAGGTTGAATGCAGCATCAGGTACATACAACACACCGTGGAAAAGACCCACTTCAGTGCGACGCATGGTCTCCAACCACATCTCCAGAATCCCAATCCCTCAGCATGTACCACCCGATCATCACCCAAAGCAATCGGACGGGAGGGAATGGAGAGCAGCTGCTTGAACCACTCCTTATGGTGCGTCGGTCTTTTGGTACATCCTGAGTCCTTGTAGCACACCAGATCCGCTTTTTCCTTCTATGACATGTAAGACTTCGCCATGAAGACGCGGTCGCGCACCTCCTTGGCGACGTTCGTGTTGCCAAAATGGCGCACGCCAGTCTCGTTGTGCTGTTGTTGGTGCTGCTTCCGTTGTTGTGACTGCTGCTGCTGTTGCTGTGGAGATTGCTACTTTTGCTGCTGCTGCTGCTGCTCCTTCTGGTTCCTCTTGAACTTGAAGCACTCTTTCTTGTAGTACCCCTCTTTCTGGCAATAGTGGCACTTGCCCTTCTTCTTGCCTCTCTGCTGCCCGGACTGCTGCTGCTGCAGGTTAGGTGAGCCCATGGCCATGAAAGCTACTTCACTACTGTTGCTGCCGACATTGCGCTTTGCTGCATTGCAACGCAGTTCCACCTGTACCAAGTGCGTGCAGATAAAGTCAAGGTTGAGAGTAGGCTGGCACTCTAACGTCTCTCGCACCGTGTCGTAGCTAGTTGGGAGTCCCCTCAGCAAGAGGAGGATGAAGCACGCCTCTTCCACAGGGTTGCCAGCCACTCTCAACTGCTTTGCTAGCTCCTTTGCCCTGTCCAGATACGCCTCCATCCCTTCACCACCCTGCATTTTGAGCGCCATCATCTTTTCCTCCAAAAGCATGAGGAATGCAAGATCCTTGTTCTCATACTTCTTGCACAACGTATCCCACTCCTCCTTTATAGTAGCGTTGTCACTCACGTACTGAAGATGCGGGTTGGAGATGGTGTTGACAAGCAACCTGTAGGCCTGCCTGTCCTTCTTCTTCCACTCCTCATACGCCGCTGGTACAGCTGCAGAAGAACCCGCATCAGCTGCACCCTTTTATGGTGTCTTCCCCGCCACCACCTGCATTGCGGTGATGCCTTTTGCCTGTGGAACTGGAGCCGGCTCGTCGCTGCTCACCACCTCCCACAAGCCCCTCTCCTCCAAAAGGAGGCGGGTACGGATCTTCCAAAACATGAAGTTGGCGCGTCCCTCCAGCCCCTCTAAAAGCTAGGCTTCTGTTACAACGCCAGCTACTGCCATTTTGAGCCTTGGTGATGCTCAGCGCTGCCCTTGGATGGCGGCGCTGGAGAGTGCGCGAAAGAGGTATTGGAGATGGTCCACAGGGACTTGTATGCCCCGAAGCATACCCAGCGCTTTGGAGGCTCTAGGTTCTTTCTCACCTTCATTGATGATTTCAGCCGCTACACTACTGTGTACTTCCTTTCCTCTAAGGACCAATGCTTTGATAGGTACAAGGAGCTCAAGGCAATGGTGGAGAACCAGACTGGCAAAATGATCAAGACATTGCGCAGCAACCATGGCAGAGAGTACCTAAACAAGGAGTTTTAGGATTACCTCGTAACAAGAGGACATTCTTGAATGGAGATCTACATGGAGCAACCAGAGGATTCGTCATGGATGACCAGGAGAACCTAGTTTGCTCCAGAAGTCATTGTACGGCCTCAAGCGGTTGGAACTGCAGGAGAGAGGGAGCCATGGAGCAACAAACATGTGGGACTCAATGGGCATGACTTATGCTCAAGAATGTTTTTTGAATCACTCAAAATGATGGAGTACATATAGAGCTAGAGCTTGGGCAAGTCAGCCCTCTCACAAGGCACACCACTCATCCCTAGAGGCTAAGGCTCACACACAAGAGTCCACAATCTCACACAAGAGAGGAAATCAACCTAGCAATGAGGCTGACCACTCACGCACGACCTAGAGAGCTCTAAAATGCTCTCATGGCACACTCCTAGTAGTCACATAATTCATAATCCCATGGAGAATCGCCATGTGTCCATGGCTAGCACACAAGGATCTCACCTCACCTAGAAAGCAAGGAGAGGCACCTTTTCGTAGTCAGCACACTCTGACAAGGCAACCAAAGAATCTAACACCTTTTTGGATATATCTCCCTTGAGGTATTGACCCTGGACCTCTTGCCTCTTTTTCTTTTCTCATGCTAAGGCGTGGAGCCATCACCCATGGTGACTCAGATATCAGCGATCGATTACTCGAGGAAATTTGAAAACTCATATTACCCAATCAGACTCTTGCATTGACCTGAAACTTAGACCGTAGACATTTTGCCACTTGATCTTTCCACTGAAGAACTTCGATTGACAATTGGAAAACGCATCTGGTAGTTTTGTGGAACTTGTTCCTCTGGACATGAAAATGAGCCCGATGGATCCTTTCCCATCAATCTCCCACCTGGCCGAAGTTAGATTACAGTGGTTCCACATGCCTTCATGAAGAACGGCTGCTTCTCATGGGTAACTAGCTTAGTACACAAATCAATGACGTCCTTGTTGGTTGGAGTAAACTTTAGCTTGATAGCACCCTCCTGCACCATGTGCCTGATGAAGTGATATGCGATGTCAATGTGCTTGGTGCGTTCATGGTGCTCACGATTCTTCGCGAGTGCGATTGCATCTGGTTGTCGACGCGCATTAGAACAATAATTGTTTCATTCCCACTCATCTCTACGATGAGATCTTGAAGCCAAACCGCTTCTTTGACTCCAAAGTGGAGTGACATATACTCAGCCTCCATGCTTGAGGTGGCCATGACCACGTGGCGCTTGCTGCACCAATTGATGGCCCCACCATCCATAAGGAACACATGTCCACACATGGACTTGCGTTCCTCATGTTTGAAGCACAATCTACATATATTTAACCGATGATATTGTTGTCGTTGCCGTAATAGGTGATGCCAATGTTGACAGTTTGAGCAAGGTAGTGGAAGTTCTGCTTCACTGCCTTTTAGTGCTCAGATCCGGGATAAGCCATGTGCTCGCTCATAGCGCTCACAACCTGTGCGAGGTCCAGCCTTGTTTCCACCATCAGGTAGATGAGACTCAGACAACGCTTAGGTACTTCTGGCGCTCAACTACATTCGCTTCTTGATTGAAGCTCACGAGGTACTACCGCGTCTCCAGCAGCGTGCCGATGGATTTTGCCTCTACCATGCTGAAGTGTTGCAAGACATTCTAGATGTAGCGGCTCTACTGTAGCAAGACAGCATGAGTTGTGGTTACGCGCAATCTCGATTCCGAGGAAGTGTCATGCCTTCCTGAGATCAGACATCTACAAGCACTCGTGCATGGCCTCCTTGAACTCGTGTTGTACAGACATGTTGTTGGAAAGGAGGAGCATGTCATCAACATAGACGATTATGATGAGTACTTCATGACCATGCTGTTACTCTCGCTGCGTTCAAAACCCATGCACTCCAACGTCGCATCTGATTTCTGGTTCCAGGTACGCTTCAGGCCGTACAACTTCTGAAACGTGCAAACCAGGTGCTCTTGGCCATCCATGACGAATCCCTCTGGTTGCTCCATGTAGATCTCCTCCTCTAAATCATCGTTCAAAATTTTTGTCTTCACATCCATGTGGTGCATCTCAAAGTTCTCAACTGCAACATGAGGAAGGAGCGTGCACACAGAGGCAAACTGTGCAACTGGAGCAAATGTTTTTGTGTAGGCGATGCCTTCTTGTTGCGAGTAGCCCTTGGCGACCAGCCTCGCCTTGTGCTTTTTGACGTTGCCATCTGCGTCCCTCTTCTTCCTGAATACCCACTTACATTTGACTACCTTGCGTCCTTGTAGACGCTCAGTCAGCTCCCATAAAGAGTTGTTGATATGCGAGTGTATCTTTTGCAACATAGTTTGCGCCCAATCTGCTACATCTTGTGCAGCCATGGCCTCCTTGTACGACGTCGACTCATCAGAGTTTGCTTTAACTACAACATTCATCTGGTCTGGTTATTGCCGGCATAACTGCTCCTGCTGATGGTGGTGCATCTTCTTCCTTTGCTTATGCCAAAGAGGCTGCTGTAGCTGCTGCATCAAACATGGGGGAGAAGAGCGGTTCTTCCACTATCAAAGTAGAGGAAGGGTCAGGAGAGACCAGATCAAGGAGAATATCTGGTCCCACTTCTGCGACAGCTGCTGGTTCCACTACCTCTTTGCAAATAATGTTGGTACTGATGACATTCCTTTTGTTGAAAATGACATCCCTTGAGATGATGACGTGCCCAGTATCCCTCTCATAGAGATGATACGCCTTGCTTGGCACGTCAAAGCCGATCATTTGCATCAGTGGGCTCTTCACGTCCCATTTATGCCGCTTCTCCTTGGGCACTTGTATGTGCGCCAAGCTGCCAAACGCAGGAAGATCACCCTCGCTCGGCTTCCTGCCAAAGCAAGCCTCGTAGGGCGTTATCTGCTCCAAGGCCTTGGTTGGACTGCGGTTATTGATATACACTGCAGTACTCACTGCTTCGGCCAAGAAGTAAAAAGAGTGCCGAGCCCCGTGCAGTATGGAGCGCGCCGACTTAATGATGGTGCGGTTGGCGCGTTCAACTACGCCATTCTGTTGCATTGAGGATGGTGCATTCTACTACGCATCGAAACCTGCTGCTACAAGGTGGTCCTGGAACTCCTTGTTGAGGTACTCTCCGCCACGGTCACTACACAACGCCTTCATCTTCTTGCCCGTCTGTTTCTCCACCATCGCCTTAAACTCCTTCAACTTGTCAAAGCACTGGTCCTTATAGGAAAGGAAGTACACAATAGTGTAATGGCTGAAATCACCAATGAAGGTGAGAAAATACCTACAGCCTCCAAAGCTGTGGGTCTGCATTGAGCCACACAAATGTGCTAAGAACAGCTCTAGCTGTTGGGAAAGGAGCCATCTGGCTCAGTTTCAGGTCCACAGGAGCAAGTTCCAGGAAAGTACCAGATGCCTGCTCCGATCGCCGATCCGACTTCACCATTGGAAAGATCAGGTAGCAAAATGTTTACGGTCCAAGTTTGAGGCCGATCCAACGGTCGGATTGGGAGATATGAATTTTCAAAGTTTCGGGGGTCATGGACCGTCGATGTCTGGGTGGGCATGGGTAATGGCTCCATGCCTTAGCCTGAGAAAAGAAAAAAGGCAAGAGGTCCAGGGTCAAGACCTGATGGGAGAAATATCCAAAAAGGTCCTTGGTCTTAGGATTGCCTTGTCAGAGTGTGCTGACTAGGATAAAGGTACCTCTCCTTACTTTTTGGGTGAGGTGAGATCCTTGTGTGCTAGCCATGGACACATGGCAATTCTCCATGGGTTTGTGGGTTATGTGACCACTAGGAGTGTGCCATGAGAGCATTCTCTAGCTCTCTAGGTCGTGTGTGAGTGGTCAGCCTGATTGCTAGGCTGATTTCCTCCCTTGTGTGAGATTATGGACTCTAGTGTGTGAGCCTTAGCCTCCATGGCTAAGTGGTGTGGCTTGNAACAACCATTCTTCAGCACAAGTGATGCCCTTCCAATCACACATGCTCGCTGCTCCAAGGCTCCCTCTCTCCTCAAGTTCCAACATTTGGTATCAGAGCCAAGTTCTGCCACTTCCAGCCAGCACAGGCCGTCACTTTGAGAGTGACGGGTTGGGGTTAAACCTTCACCAGATTTGACGATCAACCACTTGATCTTCAAGTTCAGAAGACAAGCTTTCCAACGAGCCCAAGATCTGGAAGATCCAACGGTCGGATTGAGAGTTATGCTCAAAACGAGGTCGGCCAGGGCTACACTCTTCTCTATGAGTAAGACTGTCGCCTTGTGATGACCATAACTCTCTTGTTTCTTTGTCAAATTTAAAAAGTGGCACATGACAATTGTAGTATTTTTTTTAAGCTTTCCATTGGTAGAAAAATATTTGCATTCCATCGATTCGTTTGGGAGAAACGCCGTTAACAAGCTGGCTGGCCTGAGTTCGAGTAGGAGCAGAAGCATACCCTGTTTTCAAGAGGGCATATCTTTTGAAATCCCCTGTTGATGACCCTGTTTTATGGGTCGATCTGAAAGTTTTTGAGCTGAAGTTTCCAGTGGTGGGCTCAGTTTTTGAAAATTCTCAGTCTGCTGGCATCTACAGTCCATTTTCTGTCAGACAGATTTCTGGCAGAAGCAGCAGCAGAAGCAGGGGTAGCGCCGCCATCCAAGGGCAGCGTTGAGCATCACCAAGGCTCAAAATAGCAGCAGCTGGCGTTGTGACAGCAGCCCAGCCTTTGGAGAGGCTGGAGGGACGCGCCAACTTCACGTTTTGAAAGATCCGTACCCGCCTCCTTTTGGAGGAGAGGGGCTTGTGGGAGGTGGTGAGCGGCGACGAGCCGGCTCCAGTTCCACAGGCAAAAGGCATCACCACAGCGCAGGTGGTGGCAAGGAAGACGCCGCAAAAGGGTGCAGCTGATGCGGGTTCTTCTGCAGCTGTACCAGCGACGTATGAGGAGTGGAAGAAGAAGGACAGGCAGGCCTATAGGTTGCTTGTCAACACCATCTCCAACTCGCATCTTCAGTACGTGAGTGACAAGGCTACTGCAAAGGAGGGGTGGGACACATTGTGCAAGAAGTATGAGAGCAAGGATCCTGCATTCCTCATGCTTTTGGAGGAAAAGATGATGGCGCTGAAAATGCAGGGTGGTGAAGGGATGGAGGCGTATCTGGACAGGGCCAAGGAGCTGGCGAAGCAGCTGAGAGCGGCCGGCAACCCTGTGGAAGAGACGCGCTTCATCCTCCTCTTGCTGAGGGGATTCCCAACCAGCTACGACACGATGCGAGAGACGCTAGAGTGCCAGCCAACTCTCGACCTCGACTTCATCTGCACACACCTGGTGCAGGTGGAATTGCGTCGCAATGCAGCAAAGCGCAATGGCGGCAGCAACAGTGAAGCAGCTTTCATGGCCATGGGCTTACGCAACCAGCAGCAGCAGCAGTCCGGGCAGCAGAGAGGCAAGAAGAAGGGCAAGTGCCACTATTGCCAGAAAGAGGGGCACTACAAGAAAGAGTGCTTCAAGTTCAAAAGGGACCAGAAGGAGCAGCAGCAGCAGCAGCAGCAGCAAAAGCAGCAATCTCCACAGCAACAGCAGCAGCAGTCACAACAACGCCAGCAGCAGCAGCAGCAGCAGAACCAGACTGGCGTGCGCNGCTCCTCCTTTCCAACAGCATGTCTGCACTGCAGGAGTTCAAGGAAGCCATGCAGGAGCGCTTCCAGATGTCTGATCTCGGGGAAGCATCATACTTCCTCGGTATCCAGATCACACGTGACCGCAAGTCACGCTCTCTCTCGCTGCAGCAGAGCCGCTACATCAAGGATGTTTTGCAGCGGTTCGGCATGGCAGAGGCAAAACCCATCGGCACGCCGCTGGAGACGCGGCAGTACCTCGTGAGCTTCAATGGAGAAGCAAATGCAGCTGAGCGGCAAAAGTAGCAAAGCGCCGTCGGCAGTCTCATGTACCTGATGGTGGCAACCAGGCCGGACCTCGCACAGGCTGTGAGCGCTGTGAGCCAGCACATGGCTAATCCCGGACCGGAGCACCAGAAGGCAGTGAAGCGGATCTTCCGCTACCTTGCTGGAACCATCAACATCGGCATCACCTACAACGGCAATGACAACAGCATCATCGGCTACACAGACGCAGATTGGGCTTCAAACCCTGAGGACCGCAAGTCCATCTCTGGACATGTGTTCCTCATGAATGGTGGGGCCATCAGTTGGTGCAGCAAGCGGCAGGTGGTCGTGGCCACCTCGAGTACAGAAGCTGAGTACGTATCTCTCAGCTTTGGAGCCAAGGAAGCAGTTTGGCTCCA
>SZWC01031278.1:3435-13881 GCA_023375785.1 Penium margaritaceum | reverse complement strand
ACACACATACACACACACACACACACACACACACACACACACACACACACACACACACACACACACACACACACACACACACACACACACACACACACACACTCTATTGAGGTGTTCTATGGGCAACCGGTGGGCTTACAGGAGATTGAAGAGGTCGCTCATCTCGTGGAGGTCCCGTGGCTGGCGTGCTCTAAAGTGTCAACAAGTCGTCCGAGGCTGACTGGCAGTACACTGTGTACCCAACGGCGTCCCACCGCTCGTAGTCATCAGTCGGGTCGTAATCCTTGCTGGGATGGTAGCCGGAGTCACGGCGGCAGATACACGACCACTGGTCTCTGCTTTGGCCTCTTAGTATGCAACCTCCTCCCCAATGCAGTCGCACTCACATGTGGCATTGAGTGACGTGGAGATGGGCTCGGTGTCCGGCGAAGAAACCACAATGTAGGCCGTATAGTTGCCCCGCTAGGCAACTGCTCATTGAGCCGTAAAGAGGTTGCTGCTGCTGCTGAGACCTTTGCTGCTGAGAGTGATACGGCTGCGACAGCCTCGGCTGAAGCTCGGGTGCAGGTGTGTAAGGTGCAGGTGTTGCTGTTGTTGCTCGCTATTGATGCTGCTGTTGCAACTGCGGGTGCACCTGCTACTGCTACTGCTGCTGCTGAGAATGCTATGGTTGTTGCAGTCGCGACTGGGGCACAGGTGTAAGTGCAGGATATGCTCATGTTGATGGTGTTGCTGTTGTTGCTGCTGCTGAAAATGCTATGGCTGCGGCAGCACACGCATGGGTGCGAATGCAGGGGCCGCCCGACTGCTACCCTGCAATTGTCGCCACTGGCAAAGCAAAGGCAGTGGTCGAGTTGTGCCTGTTGCGAGTTGTGCAGAAGCTCGTGCCACGACCGAGAATGTTGCTCATGTGGTCGGCACCGACGGCATCGATGCGGTGGCTGTGGCTAAGGCAAGGGTGCAGAAATAACACGTGAAAACAGTAGCACTCTTGGTGCAAGTGGACACTATAGAAATGGGCCCGGCCCGGATCGAAAGTGGGAGGAGGAAGAGCCTCCTCTCGTCGCGGGGAGGTATAGGACTCCCTGCTCTTATACCAGTAGGTGGTAGAGGGTGCTAGGGTGATGGATTTCTCATGCATGGGAGGGAATGCACGCACAACAACATGGAGAAACCAAGCTTAGTTTTAGAATAACCAAGCTCACAAGAGAAGTCAAAGTAGCGGCTCACAGGATAGCGAGTTGATAGAGGTCGTTGTCGAGGCCACCTATGCGAAGTGCTCGATGTGGGACAAGGACGCCACTCAGGATTGAATTGAACTGGTCGGCGAGCATGCCGCCGGTGGTGTCTCACCCGCCGGAATGTGTTGATCGTGTGGTCCCAAAGGATCAGCTACACGGCATCACCCAACAAACTACATGCTTCAGCATCTATAACAGAAAGAAAAGTCAAGCACATTGACCACGAGCCAATGTGGGTGCTTGCTCTCTGCCAAGTGTTGCTCTCAAACAGATCATGGTTTGATGCTACAGGCGCCACTTTTGCGCTTGGTTGAGACATCAACAGTGCATGATCCATTCCGATCAGATCAGTTCAGATCAGTCACCTGCGGTGATACGTGTGTGTGGACAGTGTCAAGAGGTTACTTGTATGTCTCAACACCTTATGAACAACATAAGGTGCGAAGAAAGGTGAAGGGGTAGTGAAGGAACGGTTCAAAACATAAGAGTAGTTAGAATATAATGATTTGTGATTGGCATTCCTCCCTTCTCCACCAAGTGTGCGCACATATGTGCAGTCCTGATGATAGGCCAGTGAAAATACCCAAAATCTGCCTACAAGCTCCTAAACAACAACAACCGTACCAACTGCTCGGTTGTCCGAATGATCATCCAAAACAAGAAGTAGATGCACAAAGAAGAGCCCTACAAATCTAAGCTGTAGAAACTGTAGATGCAAGGTTATGAAGAAAATGGCTCGAGGACCTGGCCACGGAGGCAACTCATGAGAACACTCATGAGAGCGTGTAAGGTGAACCTGAAGCTGTCAAGGGAGTTGTTGACCACCGTAGAGTGCAAGTGAGTGACCTCAAGTCAAGAGGTTGTTGGTTTTCGTGCATCTCTCATTGTACTCTGCTGTGTCCTCTCGGCTTGTGTACATCGGCGTGCAGATGACTGACGGCGAGACTTGAAGCCGTTGGAGTGTCGCTCGGTGGAGCCGACGCACGCTGAGGCCCACTCACCCGTCATTGGAGCCTCCTCCCTCCGGCGATGCTCTCAGCTCCATCGGCAGGCCTCCTCGGTGGTCGGGCCGCCGGCGGTCACTACCACTGCAGATGTTGTCTGCATGCACCTAGCGTTGTGTCTGGCTGTGACATTGCGTCTGCAGCATCATGCGATGCCTAGGGTACATGTCTCCTGCTGTATGGCCCTGTTTGGCATCGTTGACTGTCGTAGGCACTGCTTGGGTTCGTGCAGCCATAAATTCGTGTAGCTATTTTCTAGCTGATTCTGACCGCACGACTGCGTTCGCAGCGTTGGTATTATGGTATGGTCCAATTTTTAGGAAAAACGGACGATGCCCGGGTTTTGGGCTGTCGGGCGTCTGGCAGGGCTCACCGAGAAAACCCTGCCTGCCAGAAAATAGGTCTAGCACTATTTCATGATTGGCTGGTTAGCTGAATAACAAGTTCTACACTAGTGGGGGGGAGCTAGAACTTGGAGGGGTCTCCCATTGTTTCTCATTCTTCATTCCTAATCAGTTACTTTCAGTTTTCAGCTGCTTTCTGGCGCTATTAGTGGCGCGCGCGTTTCTGAGTAACAAACCCAGAGCTTCCAGAATTAGACTCTAGAGCAGCCGACTGAGGGGGCAGCAGACTTGAGCAACGAGCGTGGAAGCCCGCACATTGCATCAACAACGCATGCTGCCCCAACCTGCTGCCTAGGTTTCCAGCTGAGGTAACCGGGAGCGACAGAACAGTAACAGGGATAGATTTACACCTTTCTTGTTTGATCCAACAAACTTTTTACTCTTTGAAACATATCTTTGGTGTCTCTCGTCCAAACTTGGCGTCATTCGCTGCACTGTGTGACACGAAACGTCCCACCTCACACACAACGTCACTAGAGAGATTCTTCCATTCCCTCAATCTTGTCTTGTGTCATCCTTTAGATCCCCCATTAGCATAGATTTGGTTGGTGTATTGCTTCACCAGTTGCTTTCCTCGTAGTCTTGCCTTCTAGCTTGCGGGCATTGCCTTATGCTGCACTTGTTGGCTCGCCAACTGTTTCAACTAAGAAGTTATGTACTTTCTTGTTCCTTCTAGTTTTCTTGCTCCTCTTACTCCTGCTCCCCCCCCCTGTAGTTAGTTGGAAACTTCCTAGGTCACGTGTGTGAGAGCAAGCAAGGACATGCATGAGGTAAGGGACGCCATGGATGCGCAATGCTTGCCTTCATAAGTTCGGAAACAACCAAGACAAGGAGTGAGAGGGAGCGAGCGTCACTTAGCAACCGGTGAGCGTGCACTCGCCACGGGCATCACGCCCAAGCGAGCACACACCGCCACCCCGGGGTCGAGCCCGACCGCTCGGCATAAAACCAAAGCGGCAGCTGCTCACCAGTGCACGGGTGAACCCGGCAAGGTGGCCCCCTAAGGATCAGCACCCGGGAAATGTAGCTCCCCCTGAAAACACTCCTGATGGACGTGTAAGGTACGCCGCTGCCGATCACGTTCCAACTCCATGCCAAGAAAGACCCGAGCCGGACCGAGATCCTTCATCGTGTATGTCGACTGAAGAAGGGCCTTGACCGCCTTGACTGAGGCGGCGTCAGGAGAGGCGATGAGAAGGTCATCCACGTAGACGAGAATGGCGACAAGTGGTTTGGTGGGGCCACTGAGGAACAGGGCAGGGTCCACAGGACTCCGTTTATAACCACCCTTTTCAAGGGTAGCTGTGATCTCTTGGTTCCAACACCGTGGGGACTGTTTCAGGCCATAGAGAGCCTTGCGAAAGCGCCATACCCGGTTCGTCCCATCTGAGAATCCAGGCGGCTGTACCATGTAGATCTCCTCATCCAACCTACCGTGGAGGAAGGCATTGTTGACATCCATCTGCTCAAGCTCCCAGTCGTGCTGAGCGACTAGCCCCAAGAGGGCTCTGGCCGTGGTGTAGCGACCAACTGGGGCGAAGGTCTCATCAAAATCGACACCAGGGATCTGAGAGAATCCCTTTGCAGTGAGGCGTGCCTTGTATCGCTCAATTGTGTTGTCGAGGTTCAATTTGTGGAGGTACACCCACTTTGCTGCAACTGCCTTGCGACCCGGTGGGAGATCTAGAAATTCGTACACATCGTGCTCAGAGAGTGCATCAAGCTCGGCCTTCATGGCCTTCTCCCACAACGATGAGTCAGGGGTCGTGCGAGCAGCCTGTACAGTGAGGGGCTCAGGTGCAAGCGGTGAAAGACCAGTGGTAGCAAAGCACGACGCAACATACCCGGCCACAGATGACGACAGGGCGGAATGGAATTCCTCCTCAAGAAGGGAGTATCCAAGTGCGGTGCTGGGGTGGACGACAGACGCCGCAGTGGACAGTGCAGAGGAGACAAGACCAAGGGCTCGGAGACCAGGATCACCAGAGACCACAGGATGAGACTGTGAAGGAAGCGCCCGGAGGCGTCCGCCACGAGTGTAGGGTGACACCAGTGGAATGGACGGTGCACATGAGACGGAAGGAGGAGAGGGAGGACGCGGCTAGACGGATGGAGGCGGAGAACTCGTGGGATTGGGAGATGGTGAAGGGAGTACGAGTGGGGAAGAGTCAGCACCAGGGGGAGACGTCAGGGATGGAGGCGAGACCGTGGCAGAAGACAGCGGAGGGGAAGGCGAAGGCAGAGCTGAACTCCCCTCCGTCCCCGCAGAGGGAGGGGAGGACTGAGGGGGAGACGCCGGCATGGCCGAACTCGACTCGGAAGACGAGGGGAGCGAGGGACGCCCAGACGGGAGAATAGAAGGCCCAGAGGGAAGAGGACCACCCCCACCCGGAGAGGGCGGAGAGAGACACCCACCGAAGCGTGAAGAATCGCGCTCAAAGAGGTGTTCAAAGAAGAGAGCATCACGAGATTCAACGACACGGCACCGGGAGGGATCCCAAAAGCGCCACGCCTTGGAAAAGGGGGAGATGTCCAGAAAGAGACAAAGACGACCACGAGGGGAGAGCTTACCGTCCCGCTGGTCTGACGGAACCCACACAGAGGCGAGACACCCCCAGATACGTGCAAGACGGAGATCAGCACGCTGCCCAGTCCATCGCTCAAAAGAGGTGACAGTGTGAGGAAGGGTCCCATGTGGAACACGGTTCCATACCCAGGTCATGTAGCACATGGCCTCAAAGGCAAAGAGAGGAGACTGCGCGAAGGCAGAGAGAAGAGTACGAACACCATCAGCAAGGGTGCGGTTCCAACGTTCGGAGACACCATTTTGCCGGGGTGTGTAGGGGACAGAGGACTCAAGATGGACACCACAGGATTCAAGAAGGCGAGAGGTGGGACCAAAGAACTCACCACCCCGGTCGCTGGGAAAGACGCGCAAGGGACGCCCACAAGCACGCTCAGCCTGCAGTAGCCAGGACTCAAGGACATCAGTGACATCGCTCTTGTGGCGAAGGGCAAAGACCCAACGATAGCGAGAGAAGTCGTCGGTCAGGCATAGGACGTAACGACCAAGCCCACCAAGGAAGTCGTGGGACAGGGGGCCCATGACATCAGCATGGACCAGGTCAAGAGGGTGTGTCGTGGTGGACTCAGAGGTGGAAAAGGGGGAACGATGCATTTTGCCACTGGCACAGACAAGGCAGGAGGACGTGCAGGGAGGTGCAAATGTGGTAGGGTCAAGGCCAAGGGCAGGCTGAAGGCAAAGAAGACGCTGAATGGCAGCAGTGTGAATGTGACAAAGGCAGCGGTGTAAGAGGTTGGCATGGTCGGGAGACAAGGAGGGAGTGACGTGAACAAGAGTAGAGGCAGCGGAAGGCGAGGACAACGTTAGCAGAACACGGAACAAGCGATCACACCGCACACCACGAAGGACAACACGGCCAGACGAGTGCAGGGAGATGGAGACAAGGCCACGGCTGGAGGAGAAGTCCATGCCCTGGTCGTCAAGGGTTGTCAGAGAGAGAAGACAAACTTCTAGATCAGGCACATACAGTACATCAGACAAGTAGACAGTGCCACTACGGCCGACAAAGCGGACAACACCAACACCTTGAACAGGAAGCAGCTGGCCGGAGCCAGTGCAGACAGAGCGAACAGACTGAACGGGGCCGAGAGAAACGAAGGAGGAACGACAGGAGGTCATATGATGGGTGGCACCGGAGTCAATGATCCAGAGGCCGGGAGAGGCACGAGTGGAGGGAAGAACGAGGCAAACGGCAACAGTCCCATGTACAGAAGGAGAGGATGAGAAACCAAGGCGCGTGGGGAACGTGTGTGACTGCCACTCTTCAACCCAGGCACAATCATCAGGCAAGCCCCCCTGAACCCGACCAGAGGAGGCACCTCGAAGGGTGACCTCAGACTCACAAACAGACACACGAGACTGACCACTCACACTCTCACCTCCCTGAGAACAAAGGTGAAGAAGCTCCGCTAGCCAACGCTCAAGGGCGCGCTCCTCATCACGTCGATCAAAGTAGCGCTCCGAGGCACGGTCAGAGGAGCGGTCGGAGAAGTGCCCGCCGTCACGTGCCCAGTGGGGTACGTGGTAGTGAGAGGATGGGGAACCGTAGTACGGAGGTCCAGAAGGAGGAGGAATCCAGCCCCAGGGGCTGGGTGGTGAAGGTGCCTGGTGAAGAGGGGCAGAGGTGGTGGAGAGGGCTGAGGCAGTGGATGACGATGAGGAGGACGATGATGAGGTGGAGGCTACAGTCACTGTAGCAGCTGCCGACGAAGCAGTGACCCCAGTGCGGGCCCAGTGGGCTCGCATGGAGGAGGCCAGACGGACATCGTCACGAGGGGCAGGACATTTTGGTGCAGAGTGACCAGAGGAGCCACAGTTCCAACAGGTGACATCAGCAGCGGTGGGGGCCGAGTTCTTGCTGTTGCGGCCACCCCCACGACCCTTGCCCCCGCGACCACCACCACGGCCAGATCCACCACCCCCACCTTGCGAGGCACTCTGCGTGGAGTGCGCTGCTGCCTGTGACGAGAGCGAGGGAGTGGAGGCTGCGGCATGAGAGGAGGAGGAGGAGGTGGTGACAGCCGCTAGTGCAGCGCGATGCATACGCTTGTTTTGCAGAGCATTCCACCAGTCGGTAAGACGCGAGGCGGTGAAGTCAAAGAGAGGACCGATCCAAGGTGGAGACTCAACAGGAACAGGTTCAGAGGCAAGACGCTCAAGTTCAGACTGAGAGACATGCAGATACAGGTCCGACAGTTCTGGAATGAGACCGGCCACGATGGAGAGACAGGAAGAGAGGGGGCCGGGGGCGGCCTTGCCAAGATCACGCAACATGCGCAGGCTGCGTGCCCAATACTCGTCTGCTATTTCATCAGCTCGCATCTGCAAGGTGTTGAATTGCACCGTGAGAGCGCTCTGGGCGGCTTGGCCAGTCACCGTTTTGCAACGGCGGATTAGTGCATAGGCGCCGACGGGGTCAGCTAGCGTGCCGCGGGAAGGGTCAGCATTGTACGTACCGATGTCGTCGAGGAGATTCTCTGGGCCTGCGTTGATGAGTGCACGCACAGCGCGAGCAGCCTCTATAGGCTGCGGCACAAACGGCAACTTTGCAGGCGAGTAGTATTCCCAGAGAAGCTCACCCTGGGCCCACGCGCTGAAGCGAGTCTCCCAGGAGCTGAATGTGAGCTTAGAGGTGAATTGAGGTGGTGGAGGTTCAAAGTTCTTTTACCGGGCCGGGAGCACAGGACGGGCAAAGGCTGCTGCGGAGAGAGAGGGAGAGGAAGAGTTGGCAACAGCACCTCCAGGAGGGGCAGACGAGTCTGCTGAGCCAGACTCTGTGGTAGGTAATACTGCGACAAAAGTGGGAATGGCACGCAGTCGCTCAAGAACTAGTGTGGCAACGGTAGCAGAAAATTCACTCTGTGATTCCTGCCCTCGATGAAGTTCATCTTCTGCTCCACGGCGCTCTGCCTGTGCCTCACTAAGGACAGCCTGAAGGTCCTCTATAGTCTCCTCTGGTGCATGCATGATGGGAGGTGGGAGAGAGAAGTGCAAGAAGAGTAGGGAGGTCAATGGGTATGCACTGCTCACCGCACTAGTGACGAGGAAGAAGAGTGAAGAGTGGCGGCACAACGGCTGCCGCTGAGGAGAACAGGACTGCCACCCACCCTGCAACCGCCACCGTAAAACAGAGGAATCTTGTCGCAGTGGCGCCAGCAACTGCTACGGAGGCCGATGCCACGAGAGTGTCGGTGGTGACAGGTGACGTTGCGTAACGAGGAGCACCTGTAGGTGTCAGCACTGCTACGGCGGTGGACGCTCTGATGGAGCCGATAGAGCTGGAAGTGGCGTCTGCTGCCGTAGAAGCCGCGGTGGCAACTGATGCGGCTGCTGCTGTGATCTGTGTGGCAATGTTGGCAGCTGCAGCTGCCAGTAGAGTGAGAGAGGCGGCTGCTTGTGCGTATGCCTCACCTGCTCGGCCAACGGCCGTCTGTGTAGGGGCACGGCAGGCCCTAGCTGTTGTTGCAAAGGTGGCTGCAGCACCAGCCACAGCGTCAAGGATCGCACCTGCCAAGCTGATTGAGTCGGTATGCACGGGAAGGACGGGAATGACTCCAGGAACCTCAGGTGCAGTAGATGCCTCAACCGATTTCGCCGCAGTAGGAAGAGGAGCAGACGAGGGTGCAGCAGCAGGCTCAGCAAGTTGGGGGTTGCTGGAAGGTTGCATTCTTGGTGACAAAGGCGGTGACGGTGGCAGGTCGTCTGGGGTGTACACCTGACGATCAATTTCAGCTTCCTCCCTTTCACGTTCGGCGTCAAGGTCGTCCTGCCAGTAGCTGTGGTCAAGCATACGCGCCCACAAGGGAACGTCGTCGCCGTCTGCCAGTGTGAAGGGCCGGGAGTGGTGCTGCCGTAACCAAGACGTATGTGGCGAGCACGCCGCACTGACTGTAGGAGGTACTGTGGCACGCTGAGATGGTGCTGTGGAGGTGGAGACGCACGGTGTCCGCTGAGACGAGTGACCTGCTGCAGGACCGCTACGGGAGGGTGCGGCAGCTACGCTCGTAACTCAGTCACAGTTGACAAGTCCGGCACAGAGTAGCCGTGGAATGGCCGAGAGAGGCCTGAGGTGCTTCGGAGAGCGAGAAGAATGGGGATCCGCGAGACGGCGGTGTCGGGTGATACGTGCGGACGAGCTGCTGCGGACGGAGCCGAGACGAGCAGCGGCGTTGACGTTCAGCGCCGTGTAGTGGTGTAGCAAAGACCTGTTGCAGCGGGGGGGTCAGCCAAGAATGGCTTGTTGGTTTTTGCACATCTCTCATTGTGCTCTGTTGTGTCCTCCCGGCTTGTGTACATCGGCGTGCAGATGACTGACGGCGAGACTCGACGCTGATGGAGTGTCGTCCGGTGGAGCCGACGCACGCTGAGGACTTCTCGCAGTTCGCTGGAGCCTCCTCTCTCAGGCGACGCGCTCAGCTCCATCGGCAGGCCTCCTCGGCGGTCGTGCTGCCGGCGGTCATTGACACCGCATTTGCTGCTTGCATGCGTTCCAGCGCATTCCATTGCGTCTGCATCGTCATGCACTGCCTAGGGTCCCAGTTGCATGTTGCATGGCCCTGTGTGGCAGCATAAACCGTTGTGGGCATTATCTGGGTTTAGGCTGCCATAACTCCTCGCTACTATTTTTCTAGCAGATTCTGACCGCACGGCTGCGTTCGCAGCGGCGGTATTATGGTATGGTCCAGTTTTCAGGCAAAACGGACGACGCCCGGGTTTTGGGCTGTCGGCTGTCTGGCAGGCCTCACCGAGAAAACCTGCCAGCCTGAACTGAGCTATTTTCTGATTGGCTGTTGAACTGAGTAACAAGCTCTACAGAGCTGGGGGGGGCCTAGAACTTGGAGGGGTCTCCCATTGTTGTTCATTGTTCATTCCTATTCAGTCACTTACAGTTTTCAGCTGCTTTCTGGCGCTAACACTGGCGCGCGCGTTTCTGAGTAACAAACCCAGAGCTTCCAGACTTAGACTCTAGAGCAGCAGACTGAGGGGGCAGCTGACTTAAGCAACGAGCGTGGAAGCCCGCACGCTGCATCAACAACGCTGCTGCCCCAACCTGCTGCCTAGGCTATTCCTTTTTGGTATCAGAGCCAGAGCGTAGCAGCAGCAGCAGAAGACTGACGAACAGGTGCCAGACAACGCCGGCGGACCTCCATACGCGCCAGTGCAGGGGAAATGCTGCCGGATTTTTTCCGGCAGCATTGAACCGCCTGGTGGCG
>SZWC01031277.1:0-22794 GCA_023375785.1 Penium margaritaceum | reverse complement strand
TGTGTGTGTGTGTGTGTGTGTGTGTGTGTGTGTGTGTGTGTGTGTGTGTGTATGTGTGTGTGTGTGTGTGTGTATGTGTGTGTTTGTGTGTGTGTGTGTGTGTGTGTGTGTGTATGTGTGTATTCTCTTTGTGTACGTGTGCCTACAAGTATTCGGTGGGCAGTGTCGGCAATATACATATCAATCTCACCATCTCAGCAGGCTTGGAAGAGAAGAAAGGACAGGCAGAGGTATCAGCGGGAGAGTTTTACTCCCACAGTAGCTCGCCTTGAGCCCATGAGCTGAAGCTTGTTTCCGAGGAGCGGAAAGACAAATAGGTGGTGCAGTGAGGTGGCAAACTTTTAAAGTCCTTTTTATTTTCTAGTAGTAACTCATGGGTGATTCTCACTACGGACTGCATAAGAGATGGCACTACGACGGGTTCGTTGGCAGCACGTGCAGCGCCATAGGAGCGAGGAGAGACAGTGCTCATGTCGGGTACAAAAGCAGAACTGGGAGGCAGAAATCACAAGTGCTCCATGACAATGTCGACTTTGGCAGTGGCCACCTCGGTCTTTGCATTTATTTCCTCTGTAGCATCTCTTTTGCACGACGATGAGCCACTTGAGCTCACTCACAGGAGCCTGAAGTGCGTTGACGGTGCCCTCCAGTTCAGTAGTGATGTATATGTATGCAGATGGTAAGAGACAATGTGGATTTTATGCAGCAGTGATAATGCACGTGAACGGAGAGAAGAAGAACAAGGAAGGGAATTGTACAAACTGTCTCACCACACTAGCAGCGTTGGAGGATGGAAAATAGGGATGGAACAACCGCTACAGTACAGGAAGATAAAATGGTGATCCATGTCACTGCAATAACCAGAAGTCAGAGGACACCCGTCACCATGGCGCTAGCCACAACTGTAGCTGGAAAGGCCACAAGAACACTGGCAGTGGCCTGGTGTGTCAGAGTGTGGACCTCCCCCATGGGAGGGAGGACGGTGGCAGCCATAGAGTTACAAATGGAACCAGTTATACTGGCTGTTGCATCATTGGTTATAGCTACTATAGTATTCATAGAAAAGAAGGCTGTCACTACCTTTCCCACAACATTTACAGCCGCAGCCGCAATAAGAGGGAGAGAGAGGCAGCTGCCTCAGTGTAGGTCATTATGGCACGGCCAGTGGCCGTGCCTGTGGAAACCCTGCTCTTGGTTCTTGTTATGGCTACAACCGTAGCTGCTGTTCTTGCAGCCGCATCAAGAATCTCTCGAACAAGGCTGATAGGGTCAAATGAGAAGGAGGAAGTTCTCAATCACAAATGGGCTGCCTTGGAGGGCGGCTGTAGGGGATATTGATGGGCTTGTTGCACTGTCTGGGATAGCCAGAGTGACCTGTGAGGCCGGTTGTCGTATTTCTGGAAGGGAGTCAAGTAAGTTGTCAACTGTGTAGAAATGTTGATCAAGTTCATGATCTCTCTCCTCTTCCAAGTGGTGAATGTCTTCGCACCAACAGTCGGGGAAGTGCATATGCACCTAGAGAGATTTGTTTGTGTTGTCATGTGGAGGTGATTTCCAACGGTCAATGCCGGAGCCCAAAATTTCTCGTTCATGTTCCCTTGTCAAAGTGTGAGGGGATTTGAGGGTGTCATGCGTTCTAGCTGAGGATCACTGGAAGGCCAATGTGCCTGACCAAGGGCAGCAAGGTCTTCTTGCTACCAGGAGAATTGAAAGTAGCAGCAATTTCTAAGAGGGCCAAAGAGGCTGACGGCAATGTAGATGCTGTTGCCGGTAGAGAGGCAGCTGTTGTTACTGCAAGGAGTGCACCAGAGGCTGCAAGGCTGAATGAAGGCGGCAAGAATGTTGTTTCTTTCAAAGCAGTCACTACAGATGTGGAGAGAGCAGAGAAGCTCTGGCGTCCAATGTGCAAGGAGAATATATATCCGCAACAATGGCTGAGAGGGCCAAGTAGACCGAAGGTGACAAGAGTGTTGCTGATATCAAAGCAACTGTTGTGACTATGGATAGAGTAGCACTAACTGATGCACAGATGACCTGGTACATTGTGAAGCAAGAACTGGGGGAGGAGGTGATGGCCGAGAGGGTCAAGCTAGCCCAAGGCGGCAAGAGTGATATTGCTACGAAAGCGGCTGCTGTGGCTATAGAGAACACAGGCAACTGGAGCACAATTGACCTGTTGTAATGCATGAGTCAAGAACTGTGTACGACTATATTGGCCAATAGGACCGAGTAGGATTAGGGCAAGGAGGCTGAAGGTCGAGAGGACTGAGACAAATGAAGGACGTTGGATAATGATGATTTCATAGTTGCTGCCACGAGTGCGTAGATTTAATGTAACAATATACAGGGTTATTTGAGAGTGTAAGGAGGGTATCTCCCTTCTTGTTCTCATACCAGTAGTTACTCTTGAGGATGCAAGGGGATCGGAGTGAAAGTGTATGAGAGTATGGAGGATCCCACACAGTGAGAATTTCATTGAAATATTGTGATAGTCAAAACATTACGCACAGATACATCCAAGGGAGAGTGTGAGGAAAGTGTGTGAGCCTAGAGCACACCGGTAAGTGTGCACCTTTCTTGCACATCACACGCAAGGAGGCCACGCTGCCAAATAGGGGTCGATCCCGACCGCTTGATCAATACTAAGGGCAGCTACTAACTGATGCACAAAGCAATCTGGGATAGCAGCCCCCTAAGGATCAGTACCCTGGGAGATTATGCAGCTATCTCTAATCCCACATACATGTTTTGATTCAAACCAGGGCATCCCAAAGTGTCCCAGGTCATTCCTCCACCATGAGAAAAACCAAAGAGAAAGTAAATTCCGACGCAAAGCATAGCCATATGAAAATTTCCTATAGCACGTGATTGCAAAATGGAGCCACATGATCCATCATTGGTGCACTTTATCTTGTTTGGCACACCTTCAGTTGCAATCATAGTTCTCGGGCTCATATACATGAGTGTGTGCATGTGGTCCAAGACAAGAGGGCATCCCATTAGAGGTGTGAAGGGCCACAAAATGACTACAAAAATTGACACTCCTCATGCATGTGCAAATGATATACCATTCTCTCAAGAGACCCTGCTACCACTCGAAGTCTAATAAGGAAGAAAACCATCATGTAAACGCCACATGCCATGCAGTATTGATATGAATTATTTCCATAACTTTCCAGAACCCCTCAACGGATTGATATGCAATACATATGAAAGATGTTGGCGTACATTTTGTGGGGAGTTTGTAACTCCCCATGTTCTGGGAGGGAACATGTCAGAATCCACTTCAATGGTTTGTGGCAGGTGTCCACATAAAAAGGAGATCCTAAAATCTCGAATGTATTTTGGGACACTGTTTGATTAGGGTTTGCATGTAACACAGGGGTATTTGCGTGCTGGGGTAAAAAAAGAAAAAAGACCATTGCTTCATCAAGGTTCTTGCAAGGGAGAAATGATCCATGTCCCTTGTTGTGGACACAAATAGAATTATATGTAGCTTCAAAACTACAAACCAACCTCCAAACACACATCATGAGAAGCAACGAGCTATCCATGTACCTCTAGATAAGCGGCCAGCCCCCTAGGTACTAGGAAAAACGTAATGAGGCCCTCACGGTCCTCTTCTCTTTCTTATTCTGATGGACATAGTGCACCTTTTTCACTGTAATGGGTACACCATGTCATTCAGTTACCTAGGACCGGGTTTCTTTGCATCTTTCAACAAGTATTGTTCTTACCTTTTGCATCATCGGTGGTGAGAAAAATAAGGTCTCTGATCTTGGATGACACAAGTTGGCAAGAAGTTCTGTGCTTATTGACATGTAGCCTCAGTTGTCAAATTTGACTTATGACTGGAGCCATTGATTTCGACACCTCGGTTGCATAACCAGTACAGCCCTGTAAAATTAGGGCCAAAATGGTTTTGCCACCAATGGAGGGGGGGAGAGTGACCCCCCTCCCCACGGTTGGCGTGGCATGCTAAACTACATTAAAGTGGCTCGATAGAATTCAGCACAAAGCGAAGCTGACAAGGTCACCTTCAAGAACGATGGTTGCAGTCATTTAAAAGTGTGCGTGGCCAATTGCACAAGGCATCACACGTCGGAGGCAGGCAACTTCCTCTCAGAATTTTGCCTACTCCTGGTCACTCAAGCGTCTTCCCTCAATGTGGATGCATTGAGTGAGGCCAGCCAAGATCTGTTAGATACCATGATTGAGCAATATGCAAAAAGACCTTGTAAAAGAGGATGGAATCTGTCATTGTATGGTACAAGAGCATAATTAAAACAGTTGGAAAGAAATTCCCACAATGGTCCTCAGCAAAACACACCCCTTTCAGAATGGTCCTAAAAAAACTCACAGCAATGGACTGTTTTTATTTTCATTTGAACATGTACTTACCCTTCCCAACGGATGGCTCAAGACAAAATCTGTGACCAACGTCACACTTGAGCCACTGACCATGAGTTTTTATGAAGTCAAGTCATACTTCAGAACCTTGAGGCTAAGTTATATGTTTGAATGAAAATTTCCAGATCTGTGGTTTTTTTTACCACGGGGGCTTTTTTCTATTGTGCCACAGCTAGAATTCCCATTCCTCTCCTATGGTAGCTGAAAATACAATTACTATTTGAAGCAGGATGTGCTTGATCCTGCATATTGTTGTGAGAAGTGGACAAAGATGTTTCTTTCCCTTCTTGTGTTTCCTGATCACCATTGTATTGCTGGAATACACGAGTCCCAAAAGCCTGTGCATGGGTGTTTTCATCCTAAAATTCATGTCAACCTCTGGATTCTTACACCGTTCAGGCAAGGAAAATTTGACCAACTTTCTGGACCACTAGTTTTTCTTTCCAGAAAATCCTGAAAATCAACTTCTGAGAAACGTTGACAAATATATCCCAAACCGCGTCAACCTTGCTATACTATTTGGTCGACTTTTCTATTGTGCTGGAATTTTGTAAAGATGCGCCTCAATATTCACAAAACTGGTCCCAACTTCCTTGAAGAATTTCTTAAAGCAATATGTCACAACACAATGTCATGGTCGTCATTTGAATCGATCTTCAAGGTTCCTAAGTACGCATCATTATTGTTTCCTCAAGTGTATATATAGACCATCAGCAGTTATGATGCTAGTCATTGACATACACTTACTGCTGATTACATTTTAAGCGTAAGTTCCCATTCCTTTAATTGTCATTGTTCTTCGCAACTTGAACATCGTCACCATGTACGTTCTGCTCAGTTTTACACTTGGTATCAGAACACGGCAGAAATGGAAGGATAAATAACAAATTCTCTCTTTGGTGACAATGCCGTATGAGTCTTCCCTCTACCTCTACCGTATAGAAGATCATAAACCTCGCGATGACAGGGGTGAAAGGAGTGAGCAGAGGTAATCCGTCGAAGACTTTGGTGATGGAGGATAAACAACACGCAAATCATGAAGGTGTCAAAGCAACCCAAGCAGCAACATCTGTGGGCTTCTCTGAAAATGTCACAGTCTTAAAGACTTCAACAGCTAATCCGGCAACGGGCCCCTTGAGTTCGATGGACCCACTGCCTCCGCCGTTACTTGTCGGGACAACAATCGATATGATGGGAGGGTGCATAGTCCAGCAGTTTGACATTAATGACGACATTTGCTCTATGTTGTAAAGTCTCAAGAGCCTCAACAACCATCTCCTCCAACAATTCACTACGGTGATGAAGGAGCTAAGGACTGTGTGCATTAGATAAGCAGTACTCCCAGAGAAAAACAATCAACTCTCAAGTGAACCCCAAATGTGACTGGCTCTTCCACTACCAGTCAATTTGACAAAATCAAAACAGCAACAGTTCACATGTGGCTAACGAGGTTGTAGGTATACTTTACCACGGTTGTGGCAAACATTGATTGCAAGAAAATTCACCTCATGGCCTTAATTTCAATCGGTTGGAGGTGTTTTTTTTTATTATTTTATGAAATTAAGTTGGCGGTCCGATCTAAAGGACATCTAACAGTGATAGGAGTCCTGTGGTGCCCAAACAGTGGCTCACCCGACCACTTCTTTTTCATCAACTGCATGTGTTCTACATCTTGAGTGGAACAATATATTGTGGCAAGATTCTTTGAATCAAGAAAAAAACAAGAACGGCTTCACGCACACCTTCCTTGCATATTTAAAAAGGCTGGACAAGTATTTTGATACATGGTGCACACATCAACGCTTAGATACCCCAGCACACTTGGATTTTGATTTCATAAAGTTTCCGTAAGACTTTTCTTCAATGAATATGTCACTGATCGAGCTACAGAGCTGTAATCTAATTAATTACTTTCGGTGCCTCGGCAACCAATGTATGGTCAAACGCTGAAAACAATTTTAGAGGAAATGCGGACAGTGGTTCGTGTGTACGTTGAAGAGGCGAAATGTCGCGTACACCATGGTTTTTTTTTTTTTTTCTGTGGCTAAGATAGCCTGAGTGGTGGCTTAACCCCCGCCTGCACCATTACAGTGGAAGGTTACAGCCCGGCTGCACTTCTACAACTCGAGGTTGCACAGGATAGGTACCCATACGAGTGGAGTATTAAGGGTTATGTGGGAATCCTCTCTGTACCGGAGAGTTGACCCACTAACCCTCCACAACAAAGAGTATCTTCTCCACCGGTCGTAACTGTGTGAAAAGGGGGTCACATCCATGGTTGCATGTGAGATTTGTTAGTCTGACTCGACTGGCTGCGTCAGGCTAGCCACGTCCAGTTGACGCGGCCTCGAACACCGCCCACCGATGGTGTCCAAGACCAGCCATTGTTGGATATAAGGATACAATATTTTTGTTGAACGAACTTAAAAGTGACACCTAAATAACTTCTTTGCAGAAAACCATGCTTGAAAATCAAGATGCCTTAAATAATGGATTGCAAAAACGAAGTCCAAGTAAAGTAGGAGAAGCAATCTAGTTTGGTGGAAAATATGTGAAGTTACCACAAAATGACCACCGACGGTGACATCATCCCTGATGAACTATGTTTCTAGTACAACAACAGTATCAAGTGAGACATTTGGTGAGGAAACCAATGTTCATCATCCAAGATGACCTTCTTAAAGTATCACAGTAGTAAACCAAGTAAAAAATGATGAATGTAACACCTGGATGTATGATTTCAATGGCCAGAACTACCAAAACCACAATTCTTCTTGTGGAAGAGGAAACTCCTAGTCAATGGAGACATATAGCCTAGTGAAGATCAATACTATCAATCAGCAAACCCAATAATCATACTAGACATTAAAAAATCCCAGACACATTTTGTGTACTGTTCATTCTATCCTATATATATTTTCACATCAGTTATGGCCATGAGTGTGTAGGGCATGCTGACACAGAGAGTGGAGGTGATGCATAGTGAGCACATGCACCACCTGTGGACTGGTGACCCTCCCGCCTTCTCCTTATGTGCTCGCTTCCCTCTTGGAAGCACATTTCCAACCCACCCTGGCAGCTAGATGTTTGGCCTTAGATTAAGCCAATGATGTCCTTATTTCATGCTTGAGCCATATCTAGATGTCCTGTTCTATTCCTTCTCGTGAACTTGGGTTAGTTGTGATTTACATAGTCTAGGCCCAAATCCTGGAACAGGCTTGTGTACAAGATTGGGTCTCAAGTGGCATTATGCCCTTGCTGTTTGACGTGCGCCGACGAGCTCCGCTTGCCGGCCAACGGGTGAGCTTGAATAGCGAGCCTCATCCCGTAGGCTAGCTCCTCGCTCTAATGCGGAAGCATGGCGATGACCATGGCCGCTGTACAAACCCAAGTGCAACCTCTAGGTTACTGCATGGTTTCAAGCAAGAGTGGTCCGATTGGATTCGCACTGTTATCCTGATGGTATCAGAGCCCTGATTATAAGGCATGGGAAAAGCTATATTGCGAGAGGGGGGGATTGCACGACGGCCAAGCATACGGCGCTGGAAGTCCGTTGCGGCTCTCCCCACCACAGAATCAAGCCATGGTCGTCAATTTCAAGCGCGCTAGGCTACCAAACCACCCAATGGTCTGTGCGCAGCAGCAGAGGCACACGATGAGACCTCAAGAGGGTGAGGCCCACCGAGGCATCTTGCCAAGAGACCCGTCCGTGGATGGGAGAGCTTAGGGGTGACGAAAGGGGGAACATGAGGACCAATAGCCGCTTGAGCATCGCTTAAAAACACGAGGAGATTGGTTGAAAAACAGTCATTATGGCCGTCCCCCCTTGCGTGTCTGCATCCAAGGCAGGTTAGGCAAAAGAGGACGGAAGGGGACCCATTCTCCACCTCTACTCTTGCCATCATTTGCACTACAAGTCTCACCCCATTGCTCAGCATGAGTACCGCTGGATTGATGGTGAGAGGCAACCCCATCCCCGGTGCTAGCCAACCGGCCGGAAGCCAATTGGAAAACCAACCTGCCAACAAGTCCGGGACAGTCACGTGGGAGGACTTTATGACGGTGATGTCGTTAAAGGAACTGACACCGCTGCCTGTAGGCGTAGGCAATTTTATAGCATGAAAAGATGTTTTTATTGCTAGGGCAGCAGAACATGGCCTCGAGGAGTTATATCTTTCACTGCCACCCAACGACGCCAAGGAGCACGTCCTCCTACATACCTTCAATGCTTTTGTTCGAGCCCTTTCTGATGAACAGGTGTATGCAACCAACCATCTGCACTTTGATGAAAGAGGGAAAGATCCAAATAACCCGCGCAGCGGTGCTCTTTGCTCCCATGACGTGTGACAGTACCTCGCCATCCGCCGCAAAGAACAAGGCATGGCACTGTTCATCACCCTCCACGACAGACTATGCCTGCTTTATCCCAAATTGGGGATGCCGATTGCAGACTACTGGGATATTGCGATGGACATCCGCCATCGGATATTGGGACTCGGTACCCCATTCTACGTATTGGAGTGGCTGGACCCCGTTCTTCTCTACCTGGGAGACCTATACAAGGACTTGCACCGAAATGTTCTGTGATGACTGCATGTCACTGACATAGAGAGCACAGACCTGGCACAGGTGTTCGAAGAGCTTCGGCGCTATCAGGAGATCCATCCTAGCGAGGCATGAGAGGTAGACACTCCCACAGTAAGTTCCTTTGTGCATCAAGTGTCATCAGTTGCTCCCTCTGGATCTGGATATACAGGAGGTCGAGGTGGAGGGGACTGTGGAAGGAGTGGTAGAGGGGGCCAAGGAACACAGCCAGTAGGAGGATGTGTGCATGACAGGGGTGCTAGGGGGGCACTCCTTCAACTACTATAGAAAACAGGGGCACCTGTGGCGCGTGGTTTTTGAGCTCCTTCGCATTATGACTCCTTCTCCACAGCAGTCACGGTCCTTCCCTCCGCCACGCCTCCAGTTGGACCAGTAGTGCATCCACCTCCATGGCCAACACAGGAATCGGTGGAGCACATGCACCGTCTCCATTTGGCACAGCTACCTCCGGTCCACCTCTGCCACATCTGCCAGCGGTGCTTCCTATGGACCACGGACATCTCTCCATGTACCAGGGGCCCTACTACGTGCCACTGAGCTCTACAATTCCTGTCTCTCAACGGCTTGTGCGCATCGCATCTATGCTACAATTGCTAAGGCACAACAGCTAGCAACAGTAGCTCCTCCAATTGACTGGACTACTCCTATAGAGATGTAGCTGCCAGAAAAAAAGCTACACTTCCGACGTTAGTTCAACGTATCGGTCATACTCATGTCACCACCTCACATAGCCTCCCCATGCATAACTGACTGTATAAAACCACCGTGCCGTATCACATGTCCCCGAATCGCCAGATTTTTGTGTCGCTTTATGTTACGCTTGATGTTGAGGGTGTGAAGACTGGGTTTGGGAAAGTGATTTCGGTGGAGGGTATGGGGACTATGGCGCTTCAAGCACCAAGCGGGATAATATGGTTGACTGATATCTTGTATGTTCCCAAGATGAAATTCAATTTGTTGTTTGGTGGGTAGCTTGATTGCAAAGCTAGCATGTCTGCCATTACACAAGGGTAATGGTGCACCCTTTTATATGCGATTGGTGCTCTGTCGCCTGCCTCGTTCGCCCCTCCGCCGCTCATACTTCCGTTCCTTCACCCGGACTGCCTCCTCGCAGGCGACCCCGGCTCTCTCCTCCGCCCGGCCCCCGAGGCTGGGCCGATGTGGGTCGGCCATCACCACATCGATCACACAGAGGTTTCCCCTCTCGTTGGTTCAAGGCACGTCATGTCGGGTCGGCCCTTTGGCAGAATCCCCTCCGGCTCCACCGCCGTTCCTCCCAGCCCACTCTCCCTTATCACCGCCGCCAGCTCCCGCACCACAGCATAGTGGACTGCACAAGGTGCCTCTCCCAGAGCACACCAAAGTGTGTGCTGGGAAGTGCATGGATTCGATCGCATCACATCGGCCCACCAATCCAATGATGGCCCTCTCAATAGGGTCATGGCATAGTCGTGGTATGCCTCATACCTGGAGGCCTACACGCCGATGGCGGTGAAGTACAGCTCTAGTCCAAGAATCCAAGTGTTTGGAGCTGGCCCATCCTTCCTCGATACGTCGAACGGCTTGGGTGGGATCGAGACTCCCACCGTAGGTCCGTTTACAGCGGCAACTATCACTGGTGTTTTCACATGACGCTTCACGAGCTCTTGATTGAGGTACGCATTTTGCTTCTCCAACAGGTCCATCTTGGCCTCCATGTCGGCAAGCAAATTTTGCAATGCTGTGGCTGCTGTCACTTCACCTTGCACGTCAAACGCTATGGCCATCGAGAACGTGCCGGATGAAGTCATCTTACGTCCGGTACAACTTCTTCCTCAATGGGTCCTCTAGTTACCGCCTTGTCACCAGAGTGCGTGGTTGGTCTTGGACACGTATCCGCCAAAAACACGAGATGTGTGCTGGTTTATGCTGACCAGGAGAGGTTTCCACGTAGATGAATGTGCCCCCGAGCCAAGGGTGGCTCTGATACCAAGTGTGAGCCGGGCGCGGGGTGCTAGCCTCAACCGGATGGTGTAGGCACCAACCGGCGGCAATGGCGACCAAGGGGAGGCCGGTGCACACCTTCCCGGGTTTGCGGAATCATAAGGTCTTCTTGAGGAAGCATGGGGAAATGTGTGGCACAGTGGGAGTAAACTGTACTCGTTATTCAAGTGTCAACATACAAGACTATATGTATATGATGACGAATCCTAGTTGACCCGAGGTCGCAGAGCCGTGTGGGGATCCGTACGGGCCTAGGATGAGCGTTATTGCCTCAAATTCACGTAGCTCATCTTCAAAGATCTTTAACGCACCAAGAATCGCATCATTCCGTGGAGGAATGGCCAAGATATGGCCGTTTCTGTGAACCACGACAATCTGCCCCAAGCAGCACCACTAGCGGTGGTGACGGCTGCCCGAAGCGCCTTGTCTGGAAATACCACATCGGAGCGCCATTCCGAAGCACCCTTGACCCTCAATGATCCTTGATTCATTGAATAATCGGACCCCAAGGCGCGCTTCGGCCTTGTTGGGTCTTTCGAGGGTCGAGCCTTGGTCCTTGGGGATGAATTCCCGTCACCTGTTGTCCCCTTGGGTGGTCCAACCTTTGGCTAGGCGTAACTTCCGCAATTCTTGATGGATCGACCCCATTCTTGGATTATCTCGCACGGTTTTTCCTGTAGATTCCAAATCCAAAACCAGATTGCACATTCAAGGAAGCCTCATGCCGTGATCAGTGCCGTTGGCACTGTCCGGCTTACAACGGTGGCGTTGGAGGGACAACCGACACATTTACTACCTAGAAACAACCTCGCACAAGTTCTCGGCGCATCTCCACTATTCAGAAGATTGCAGACTATGATGACAACGGTGAACAGGGCAAGCATACCCGGCAACAAGCAGCAGCCCGCAGCAAGAACTCCGGCAATGGCGGATCGGTAGCACACGAGCAATGATGCTCTGTACGTGAACTAGGCGGCAGTGAAAACCTTCGGAGCGAATGATGTAGCACCAAAGGACCCGACGGCCAATTCGGTTGTGGACCTCTTGGGCTCAACACATCCTTTGCCCCCGCCGCAGCCTGTTGGGTCCACACTTCGCACGATGGGAGGCACTGGCGGACAAGCACGAAACAATGAAGACATGTACGAGAAATTGTCGGGACTCAAGAGCCGCAACAACCATCTACTTCAACAGCTCAACGTGATTATGGAGGAGCTTCACATTTCTCGTGCGCGCCAAGCAGTGCTCACTTAGAGAAATTTGCAACTCTCGAGTGAACTCCATATTTGACCGTCACTCCCTGAGCCGTTTGATCCCGCGAACTCCAAAGGACCAACGGTCATGATGTAGCTGTTGAGTTTGGAGGTGTGCTCCACTGCTGCTGTGGCCAGCAATAAAGAAAGAGGAAATTGACCTCGCGGCCTCGCTTTTCTGTGGCACGGCTTTGAGTTGTTAGTCTGAATTAAAGGCCATCCAGTGGAAACAGGAGACTCGCGGAACTACAACAACGTCTCTTGCAACCTATCTCACATCGTCGACCTCAAGCGTACTACCTCTGGAGTGGATAGATCCGGCACAGTTTGACTCTCTCATGCCAATGAAAATGTGGGATGAATTTGCTCACGATCGCTTGCTTTACGAAGCTAAACGAAAAGTCTGATGCAGGGTACAAACTCCAACGTTTGTGTCAGTAATCCAACGTGGCAGAATACACTCGGTGTTTTCGTGAAATCATCACCAGTAGTGATCTCATCCCCGACAAACTGCATTTCCACTACAATGGGCTAAAGCAAAATATTTGGCAAGTGATCATCATCTTTGGCATCCGAGACAATCTCGCACAATTGAGTGCATCAGGCGACCGCATCCATAGTACCAACAACAACATTCAGATGCAAGAATCCAACGGCTGGCGACCCCAAAGCCACAATCCTTATGATGGCGGAGGAAAATCACAGTCGACAAAAACCTCATATCCAATAGAAATCGAAGCCTTCCATCAACGCGGTCAATGGCTCTGCTAGACTTGCAGAAAACCTGGTCACATTTCGCTGGACTGCCGAAAGTGGCAACAACATGCCAAAAGGGGTGAAGCTACAGAGAAGGAGTGAGGAGTCGGGAAAACGACAAAGGACGTGGGTAGAGGGCGAGGCTCTTGTCCGGTCAGACAAATATGCGCCGACCGATTGCCCAACTGGGAGGCTCACATTGTCGCAGACGATGATTTCTGAGATCACACAGTTCGACGAGGGGTACGGGGGCGACCAACCAGCGATACTTCCACAAGTGCAATGGAAGGGTTGTAAAATTCACAAAACGGTACCGGTACTTCTGGATAGAGGAGCTTCTCACAGTTTCGTTAGCATCGACATGGTTCGAAATCTGGGTTTGTAGACCGAACCGGAAGATTTCGAAAGAAAAACCGTCGACGGACGACTGCAAATCCATTGACTTTGAGAACCACTCCGGCTTCAAATCAGAGATTTGCATGAAGAAATGGTCTAGAGGACTTGCCTAATGAGCGACCATGAAATCATCCTTGGGCAACATTTCATGTACGTGCACAATTCGCAGGCCGACTGGAGCAGTGGAGCAGTCTACGTCATCATTAATGGCAGAAAGCGACATCTGCCTCTAGTCGAGTGATCCACGATGCAACGACGGTTGTGAGGAGCGGTAGAGGTGGAAGCAACAAAGGAAGTTGAGACAACCACAAAATGCCAGCTAATGTCTCTGGATGTGGCCAAGCAATACCTGAAATGCGGAGCTCAAGCGTGGCTAGTCTCCGTGGAAGTAGTGGAAGCGAAAGAAATCATAGCTGGTGGAGCAACACCGACGGCATCGACACCCGAGAAGTTTGCAGCCGTACCGCAAGAGACTGCGGAGCTCATCGAGGAGTTCGAAGGGATTTTTCCCGACGAACTACCTTGAGTGATGCCACCGCAATGCAATATCGACCATCATATAGACCTAAATCCGGGGAGCAGACCGACGGTGAAGGGGACCTCTCAAATGAGCAATCACGAGACGGTCGAACTCAAGAAGCAGCTATACGAGATGCTCAGACAAGGGTTCATCCAACCCTCCACGTCACCTTACGCAGCACCGGTACTTTTCATGAAAACGAAAAGAGGAGAGATGCGGATGTGCGTGGACTAGTGAGCGTTGAACGTCATCACCGTCAACAACCGCTATCCCCTCCCGGAAGATGAATCTTTTTACCAATTCTTTGGGGATTGAGTTTTTTGCAAAATTGATCTACACATCGGCTATCATCAAATCCGCATATCTGTTAAGGACATCAAGAAGACAGCATTCCACACCATATATGGGCACTTCGAGTTCATAGTTATGCCGTTTGGACTCACATACATCCCGGCAACATTTATGACAGCGGTGAACAACATTTTTCATCCATACCCTGACAACTTTGTTGTTGTGTATCTTGACGACATCCTAGTGTACAGTCGCACCCTCGAGAGCACAATGGACATCTCTAAAACATTCTTGAGGGTCCACAAAGAGAGAAGTGTTTTTGGAAAAATCTCGAAGTGCGACTTTGGTCACCATTCGATCGTGTTTTTGGGCCACATCATCAATTGTACCATGGATCCCACAAGGTGGAGGCGGTCGCTGATTGGCCGATGCCCACAAATGTTCCGGACATCCAGGTATCTTTGGGCTTCTACAACTAATACCGTGGATTCCTAAAGGATTAGGCCCGTGTGTCAGCGCCTCTCTCTGGTCTCATCCTAAAAACCACTGAGTGGAATTGGGGGGACAATGAACAAGAACCATCTAACTCTTTGAGAGACACTCTCACCTCGGTGTCAGCCTTACAATTATTGGATCCAACGATGCATTACACCATGGCCACTGACGCGTCCGATCGAGCTATCAAGGCCGTTCTCCTCAAAGGAAATGGCGGTGGAGAACTGCTGGTCGCGAACATGTAGAGAAAACTAAGAGGGCCGAAACTCAACTACGCGGTGGATGAAAAGGAAATGTTTGCGTTCGTGCACGCCTTCAAGGCATGACAACGCTACTTGGAATACCGGCGATGCATTTTCCGCACCGACCATCATGCCGTGAAATATCTCAAGACCGTGCCAAATCTGAGCCGTCAACGAACTTAATGAATGGAGTTCCTTGAATAAAGCTTTGACTATGACATCGAGCACCGACATGGAAAACCAAACCCGACGGATGCTTCAAGTCGACAACCTGGTCTAATGGCTAAGATCAGTACGTTGCTCGTCAAACAAGACCATTACCTCACGAGGCTGTTCGGAAAGGGTTACGAGGAGTTCGACGGGCAAGACCAAGCCAGGTTTTGGTTTGACAACCCCTACTAATGACAGCGATTCACTCGCCAGATCGTCATCCCTCGAACGAGGAGTTGCGACACATGCTATTAGAGGAGTGCCATGACACCGGTCTAGGTGGGCACTTCGGCGAGGACACGTCGCTCATGAAGCTGGCATCACACTATTGTGGGACAAGATGCAAGCCGACGTGGCGGCCTTCTATAAATTGTGCGACCCTTGTTCTACATAAAAAATATTGTCGCACGCGGCCACCTGGTCTACTTCAACCCCTACTTGTTCCAAAGCAACCGTGGGCTGATATTAGTATGGAGTTCGTGACGGGACTGCCTGCCACTCCCAAGGGTATGATGCCATCCTCGTTGTGGTGGAGAAAATTTCCAAAATGTTACATTTCATCCCCACAGCAACCACCGTCACCATAGAAGGAACGATCCGGTTGTTTCTAAATCAGATCGTACGGCTGCATGGAGTGCCACGTACCATCAGCACCTGCAAAGATGACTGCTTAACAAGCCGTTTTTGGCGAGAATTTATGACACGCTACAACAGTCGGATCAAGCTATCAACGGCATTCCATCCTCAGACCGACGGGCAATCTGAGCAAACCAACAAAACGCCCGAACAACGTCTCCAACTTTATGCGGGCCACAAAGCACATGTTGGATAACAAAACTGCCAACCGTCAAACTCGCATAAAACTCCGCCACTTCCACCGCGACGGGTAAAATCCCGCTCGAAGAGGTGTATAGAATTATTACCGCCACATTGACAGGTTTTCAAAGTCAGAGTATCATTCACGGAGTTTACATTACCACCCGGACTTCACAAGCATATAGGAGGAAACACGGCAGACCCTTCCGAAGACACAAGCAGTTATGAAGCGAGCAGTTGACCAACATCGCAGCGATAACTAAGTCAGCGCTGGAAATTGCGTCCTCCTCAAAGTTCGAGGATAGGACTTCTCGAAGCTCAAACCCTGCTGGTTGGGACCTTTTGAGATCGAACGAATGCAAACCCCAATCTTCGCTCAACTTCGGCTCCCCGACAGGATGGCGATCCACCCTGTTTTCCACATCACTAAGCTCAAGCACTACCAGGACACTAGTACAAACGTCCCCGGCCAAGACAACGCACCTCCACCTCCTGTACAGTTGGGCAGGGATACGAAGTACGTGATTGAAGATATCGTTGGACATGGACACCGTGGAAAAAACGACAGAATATCTGGTCAAGTAGCACAGCCACAACGCCGCACACAACAGTTGGGAGCCCTATGACAACGTCCAGGAAATCGATCATTTGATGGAAGGCTACTTTCGCCGTCACCGGCTTATGTCTACTAGCGCACCAGAATGTCACGGCTAAACAAAGGGGGGAGTGTTACATCCATGTTATAGGCGAGTCCCTGAAACTCGCGAGTGTGCATTTCTGTTCTTACATCCATGACCCACCACGCGACGACTTCAGAATTTTTTGGCTGTTTGATCGAGGTCATATCTTGCTAACGGCCCCAACCGCTGGTGTCCCGTTCTAGAAGTTTTTTACAACCTTAACCACTTTTCAGAACGGTCGAAATAATTTTTGCGATCTATGTCGATGTTTTGATATCATTCGGTGGACTTCTTCACGATGCTCGAATCTTATAAAGGTGCGTTGAGATATTCTCGAAGCCTCGCGACTTCTAGGCGGAGCTTCTCGAATGAGCACTCACCGCACGCCCTGGCACGCGTCAATCGGCTCAGACGCCAGTGACCCAAAGTATGCCTCGTTCTCATTCTCGGCACTGTATATATTTGCTAAACTCACTCGATACATGTCATAAAAGTGCACCTAATAGTTAATATTAATTATCAGTAGTCCCAAAAAAACCGAATCTGGCTTTCCAAAACTTCATCCCTGTGAACCACCTATGTTTCGCACGGCATAAAAATGATCTGGGATTGGCTGGATGATGTATTTGTTTCGTGGACAAGTGATGTAGTTCCAAAAACGGGATATATCAGTTTTTTGCGCCGAAGAGAAAAACACGTTCGGGGGTCAAGGTCAGCTCCGCCCTCGCTCTTTCAGCAAATGCAATTCATGGTTGGGCGCATCGCCATGTGGCTAGTTGAGTGCGGAAAGGAAAGGACAGGCTTGCTGCGGCAGCAAGAATCGGATAAGGTCATCCACGTACTGGCCCCGAATTCATAGTATGTGGCAAAATCTTGAGGAAGGACCTTCTGTTACACTGCTGTATTCCAGGAGAAGTATAGAAAACGTTTTGCGAAGCGAATGCAGTTAATGCAGACAATTACAAGCTGAAAGTGACTAAATGATATATAACGCATCGATAACGGACCACTCCATATTTGAGTTCACTCTCAAAGTTGGCCAAAAGACAATTTGAAAGAAGAATGAACATGCCTGTTTTAATATATATTAATTCTAAATGAAAAATTGAAGTTCACTAAATATAGAAACACCATTGCATGTGGAAAAATGACCCTAGAAATTATTCATAATTTTATAAATAAATATAATCACAGTAACAAGCAAGAAAATTTGTGAAAAAACTCACGAAGTTTTCCAAATATTGATTCATAAAGTGATGTTTATCGATGTGAATTATTTTTTCAAAAAGAGTAAACTACATTTGAAAATATGGAGAAACAATGACACAAAAATATAATCACATATTGAAACTTTCCATTTGAATTATATATCTATAAAACATATAAACATCTGAATGTTATGAATATTATAGTTGTATGAGTTTTCACCCTTCTACTTTAACATATTGAATATATAGTTACTAGAAGATAGTGGAAAATGAATAACAATATACGTGAATAAAAAAAATTTAGACCAAACATATGCCAGGATAAAAAACATGAAGCATTATCTAATTTTATTGAAAGAAAATACTCATGATAATGTAGAAGATTTAAGGAACAGTAATAAGATAAATTTTCAACAATATTAAATTAATAAAAATTATTTTTTTAAAAATGGACTTGATTAATGTAATTTACATGAATTGCTGAACAACGTCATTACTTACGACTAATGTTGGAACCTTATTTATTATGCCTCCTGCGTTCCACACGTATGCAATATGTTTCATTATTATTATAGTTTTTATCAAGATAATTTATTAGCATTATATTTGAACCAAACCCAAACCACATTAAAGAATTTTAACTAGTGGCCATGTAGGACTTTAAAATTGCAATTGTTCCATAATCCTTTTCCATGGAAGAGTAACCTCATCATTATTTACCATTTGGGGATGGTTTTGTTTTATCTTCTCAAAAAAATTATGCTAATGATTATTTATAAATTTTCAAGGAATTCGATACAATTTGGAAGGGGTTTTAGGTGCTCAACACTCAGGATACCTTGTTCACTTATCAATGTTTAATGGGCATCGAGTGAGGTTCAATGTCCATGTTTTTACGTGGTGTGGGATTATTTAAAAATGATCTTCTACCAAACGTGAAAAGTAATTTAAGTCTGATTTTGAAAATTTGCACCAGTTTCCCATCTACACCAATGCAAGATAAAAGTAGAATGAAAACTGTGATAGTTACATTCATTAGGAGAAATTAAAATAAAACATCATTCTTTTTTGGCACATCAATGTGGAACTACTTTCTCAACAACGAGGCAACTTCCTTTTGGAATGTAGATTCAACCATGTGTGGGAGGTTGGTAAAAGCCCATGCTTTCTTGACCATGGTTAGAACATCACAGATGTACCACCATGCCTTGTAATAATAGGGGAAGGTACCCCCTTCACCACTTGCATGCCTAATTGCATGGTTGAGCATGCGCCAAACCTAACCATACCTCACTTAAAGAAAAGCTCCGTGAGTTTTTCCTTTGTTGGAAGGATGAGTGGAACGCCTGCCGACTCTAATTTTGGTGTATATCCTGCTAGGATGTTACACCGTGTAAGAGTAAGGGAAATGTATAACTAGCCAATCCTCGAAGGATACCGTGCATTGTGGATGCTAGGTGTCAAGTACATTGAGCACGTTAGCCTCATGCTCATGGACATCATAGGGGCGTGATGTTTTATTGTAGTACATGTAAACAAAACTATTGAATTTATCATGTGTCATGTTAATTTGTTGTGGGAGTGTTCATGAGATGTCACCCCTTGTGAACGAAAGTTTTGGCAACAAAGTGGGTAATAAGGAGAATTTCCTTATGGAGTGAGTTACAAAAGGTGAAGCTAACATGCCACGGATGATTTCCAAATAATGGTAATATCAAACTCATTATTGATTCCCATAAGAACAAATTTGTCATGGTCGCACGGTGTGAAGGTGTAAGGAGAACATGACATGCGCTAAATGTAGGTTTGATCGACATTTACCACACGAAAGGGAAGTAGACCATACAACTTGACCATGCAAGCCGCTGAACGGTGCATGGTGATAACCGGTTCACATTGGTTTTGAGCAAAATACTAGAGAGTTGTTTGGCTGTGTGCCATTACTAACAATGCTCATTTTGTGGGAAGTCGTAAACTCATGGTCGTAAGAAGGCACATGGACTCATCTTTGCACACTCATCCGATGCCAGTAGCACGACAATGCCACAAATTACATCGCAAATGAGCGAAGTGTTCACGATATGATTGGTAGGCAGTGTAGCTTCAAGTTTGGTTTTTTATCCCATGCATGATCACAGGTTGTTTTCCAAGCCATGCACATTAATCATAGCTACCATGTTTATGCTCTTGATTTGATGGAGTAATGATGGAGCAAAAGTAATTCTAGTAGTGATCTCTCCCTCATTTTTTTACTTTCAAAACCCGTTTCTCTTTCCACAAGACAACCCTCTACGTTTCTTGATGAAAAAAATGCAAGAATTACATACCTCTAAGGTGTACAAAAAGCGCGCTTGACGTGTTGGACCACGTCGTACATTCATAGGTGGTAATCACGTAAGCGAGGTTTTTGGATATCATAGCTTGTGTTCTTGGCCAAAGATGTGGCTAGTGGATGATTTCTAAGATAGTTAGCATGATTTGCAATTCATCATGATCATGTTTAAGATTATTAGTAGTGGATATCTGACCGTACGTGTCGTGTATTCCTTCTCCTCAACAAATATTATCCTCCTCTTGCTCAATCTTCCACCTTCCCCTCCAGTCTTACTATTTTAAACACTACCTTGACGTAAGCCCCACAAAGATAACTCTCTTTTTGGGAAAGGTGTCACCTTGTTGAAGTATTTTATCGGGCACTTTTTGTAAGGATGCTCCTAAGCAAAACGAGGAGGACGTGTCGCTACAATTCCAAGGCTCAACACCCACAAAGCCAAGAAGGAAATTCATTTTCCATCTCACAACTTTCTCTCTGCGTACACCATGTGAACTTTTGCTCGTAAGTGGAGTCCTCAAGGTCCAGTACTCCACTTTGGGGGCATTATTAGAATAATTTTTTTAAATTTTATTTTTTAGGATTATGATAAGTTCCAAGCTGACACGGTTTGATAAAGGGACCTTACACAACATCCATTTTGGAGGCACTTTGTGTAAGGGAGAAAAGCCTTCCATAGGAAACTAACATATATAACTTCGGATTATTACATGGCCATGGAATTTTCAATTTTGGTTTGCTAAAATTATTACCTTCTTAAAGAGTTATTTCATGGTGATTGGTAAAATTTCACCGTAATCATGGTCATTAGACCAAAGCTTACCACATGGATGCATTGATGTAATACATCACCATTCTCAAGATCATCAAGTAGTTTTCCTTATATCAACAAATGAAAGAAGTTCATTTATATCGTTGGAAACACTTACGTCTTGGAGCTTGTCACAAGAAGGAAAAAAGAACCATTGATATTCGTTGGGTGGATGCTTTCATCCTTGTAATCCACTTTAACCAATAATAACTTTGTAGCCTCACATTTATATGGAATTCCTCCCTATGACATGATATCGATTTAAATATAATGATTCATGTAATAAAGATGAATTCTCTCTAAGAAATCACTAATGTGTCCAACATTGTTACCTTGTATTCAAAGAATTTCCATTTCTTCTTTAGACTTGTTGAATGGTCTTACTTTGTGTTTAGATTTCAACCCGTGTTAAGCTTGTAGCAGAGCTCTCTACATGGATTGGCCATCTACAGAATTTGTCACTGTATTTCAGAAACATGGGTTAATTTTCATTTAAATTTCAACAATTCTAGGTAATGTGCTAATTTTCCATTTATGTTTTACAATGTTTGTTGTGTTTCCAAATCATTCTTCAACAGATGTCTTCTTAGTTGGAGCCTTTGGCTTAGAACACCTAAACGTCTTAGAACGAGTACTTGTATTGCCTTAAAGTCGTCATTGCTACTTGAACAAAGGGCTTTGGTAAAATTCCATCTTGAATTGAACTTAAAAAATGCAAATTCTTTCCTTATGCGCATTTTCTAACATGACTAGCTTGAAGACAATAGAATATTTCACTTCATCCATCCTTTTATCTCAATCATGATTTGATCTACTTGTATTTAGAATTATGACGAAAGCTCTTCACGTAGGGAGTCATTGGAGGTGTTTTAAATTGAGAAAACTTCACCTTTTGAAGTATCCTTCATAAATAAATCTTTATACATAAACATTGATTATCAGAATGAATGAAGTAGAATCTAAGATAGAGAGTAAGATCTTAGATCAGATGTTGTGCTTTGGAAAAACTATGAATTTTGGTAAACAACACAATTTTGGAAACATATGTTAGTTGAGAATATTTGACCTTTTCTGTGACACCCACTCTTTCGTGGTTGTTAACAATAGAGAAAACCTAATACACTCAGTTTCAATACTTTCGTTTGAGTAATACCTGTTCTTGCTTTGAGAAGGTGACAAATTGGTGGAGTTTTTTCTAGCTAATTTTGTAGCTTTCTGGCCAGAATTGGGGCTATGGTGTGGGATGTCTTCATAAGAGGGTAGGCCATCGTTCATCACTATGGAGGCAGAATGGTTCCTTCCACGTGTTGGTGGCTTTCTTGTTGCTTCTTAGATAGACGGCTGACCACTTGCCCTCATAATCAGTTACATGAAGCTTTCGCATGGTTTTGAGTGTGGGATGGCTTAAACAAGGTTAAAGTTGGATGGTTATGCGTTCTTAACTTCTAGATGTTGCCTGGGGTGTAGTTTTACACACGGCAAGCTATTGGCTTGTATGTTGTTCTAGCATAATTCTTACGAGTGCATTCTCTTAGATCATGAACAATGAGGGGAATTGTAGAGGGAAGCAATGTTGGAGATGAATGTGGAGATGCATTTGGGTGTGGCACATGCATTAAGTACCCACGTGGAAAGGGGGAAGGGGATGATTTGAAGTCATGGAAGGAAAGAGAAAAAACTTTGCATTGACGGCCATTTTCTCGGGAACTCGTGCATTAGGAATTGGGCCATGGATTTTTGCTTGAACGAGGTAATAGTTATGGGGGGGGGGGGGACTTTTTTTGCT
>SZWC01031276.1:0-16494 GCA_023375785.1 Penium margaritaceum | reverse complement strand
TCTCTCTCTCTCTCTCTCTCTCTCTCTCTCTCTCTCTCTCTCTCTCTCTCTCTCTCTCTCTCTCTCTCTCTCTCTTTCTCTTGATTTGATTTTCAAAACTATATCTCTTCTTTTATTCACCTCTTTCTTGCTTTCTTTCTCCCTTCCTTACTCTGAATTTCCTTTCCCTTTTCTTTTTTGTCTTTTTTTTCCTCCATCTCACCCGCTCTTCTTCTCTTCTCTCTTCCTGTTTCTCTTCCCCATCCATTCCTCTTGCCCCCTCTTTCTTTTCCCTCTCTTTTCCCTCCTTTCTATAGACGTACTTCCCTCTCAGTCTCTCTCTATATCTCTATCCTTCTCTTAATCTCTCTCTATATCTTTTACTTCCCATCTCCTTCTCTGTCCTTTCCCCTCCCTATCCTACACTGCCCCCCTTCTCTGTATGGTTTTCTCTCTTATCCCCTCACACTCCACACCCTCTTTACCTTCCTCTCCCACTCCCCCCCCCTCACTCTTTCTTGTCTTTCTACATCTGTTTTTTTCTTATTTCCCTTTGTCTCTCAATCTCCCTATGGCCATTCAACCTTTCCTTCAGGATGATATCTCCTTCTTATCATATCCATGTTTATTTGACTTACCCCTATTTCTGTCTCTTCTTTCATCCATCTCCTTCTCTCCCTCTTTTCCAATTTCCCTATCTCCTAGGCTCCTTCTATCCACCTCCCTCTATCCCTTAGCCCTTTTTGCCTACATTCTTTCCCTTGTCACCCAATGTTTCCGCCTCTTCCCTTTCTAGTTCTTTCGTTGTCCTTGTTTCTCTCCCCTTCTTTCTTCCACACTCCTCCTGTGTCCTCTCCCTCCCTTCTTCTTCTTCCCTCCCTTCCTCTTTCCTCTCCCATTGGCTGTGTTTTATTTGCTTCATGGCTTTGCCTGCTATCCATCATTTCCCTCATTTTACCAATTTCGTCTATTTTCTCCTCCCTCTCGTGCTCTTTCTCTTCATTCAACGGGGCATTATGTTCTCTTCCCTAGCATTTTGAGTCTACCTTCTATGACATGCCTCTTTTCTTGGTGTTGACTTGTGCATCCCCTTCTTCGATCTAGGTCTCCACACTCTGGTGAGCTCGTTTGCTTTTTTCTTGCTTCTTCTTTCTTGCGTTAGTGCCATCGTTGTTTTATATCAGCCCTATCTCCTATTGTCTTTCCTTATTCTCTCCTTTTGTTTATCATCATAACTTCCTCCTCCTCCTTCCTCTCCTCTCGTGGTTGCTTAGCATGCTAGCCTTGGTGCTTAGCCATGTTGTTATTACACTGCATTTAGATAGGTCCTCTTTTTTCATTTGTTTGGCGAACATGCATGATCACTGAGAGTACAATGACCTTGCTCCCATTCTTTCTCTCATTCACCCAAACCAAACATCTCTTACAATTCACATGCTGATCTCGGCAACCCCCATTATGCATCCTCGCAAGCTCGATTGATTTTCCCTTACTCCCGTTCTCCCTACTTGCCCTCATGAGAGTTGAGCCTCCCTCCTTGTGATCTATTCATGTGACTCATTTTTGTTTGCCGTCTCTTTTTGGTTGACCTTCACACTCATTGCCATGACCCTAACAAGTATCTTAGGACTTGCCCAAGATGCAACGAATGGGTACAAGATGTTTCCAGTGGGTACTGAATTTTCAGACCAATCCTTTGTGACATCAACATTGCCAAACTTAGTCCTAAACGTTCTGCTACTCTCACCTCCTTTCCTATTTCCCTGATCTTTAAGCTTGCATATGGTTTAACGCGCTCTCCTTGACGATTTTTGGGTGTTTTAGACTGCTTCCCAAACTATTTTTGCTCTATTTGAGCTCGTTCTTCCACATGTCCCACCCTACATCTTACTACCCCTTGCTTCCCATGCCCTCGTTTTTGCAGCCGACATTAGCAATGGTGGTGGTTGCATGCTTACCTGATTGGATCACATTGTTTTGGGTCATACCCATGATGCGTGTTCTATTCAGTCCTTCACCTTTGGGACAGCCTTACTTGCTACCTCGCACTTTTCTACGACCACGCTCATGGTGCTCTTCATGTTTTTCCTCTAGTTGAGCGCCACCAAGTCACCATTGTTGCCCTTGCTAGTGCTACCACACCTCCTCTCTCTGAGAATGCCATCCTAACCTAGATTCCTCGTGTTCAGTCACTAGGTGTCCTTAGCAACCCTCCATCAAATGGTGTATCCTCCTTATTTGACTTGTTTTCATTACCTCTTCTCCACTGTCTCCTATTTTCTCTTCATTGATCACTCTTTCAAAAAGAGTGTCTCCATGCATAACCGAGTGTTGTCTTCTCTCCACCACGAAGCAAGAGTTTTCTCCTTCAAATTTTGTTAACGATGCCACCATTGATCACATATGCCTTTTTTGAGAGTTTTTCACGTTGTTTAGATTTGTCTGTGTTATCACAGTCATTTTCACTAGTGATAGTGCCCCTCTTCCTTATGTCGGTGTTGAACTATGAACTTGACGTCACTAGTAGGTGTCCTTGTCCTTCGTTCTTTAAGTTCATACCCTTGTTTTCTTCATCCTCCTTCTCCCGATCCTCAGAACTTGTGGGTTTTCTACTACCTATGCTCTCAAAATTGTTGCCATCACCAATTGTGCTTGTGGGAATGTTGTCCTTCACAATCACCAACCTACTAGTAAGGGTCATCATTAGTTTTGTGGCCCCCAAATTGTGTTCACCCATGCAACTAGTGCTATTGTGTTGGTATCCATCTCCTTCATCGTCATCTTTTTCATACCTCAGTTTCCACCTTTACCTTTCCCCTCTGTTTTGGCTGTGTAGATTTCCCTTTTGATCCTTTGTTATGTGTCTTTGGTAGTGAAAACTGCAACTTTTATGCAATCATCACGATGCATCTTAAGCCATTTCCATCCTCCCCCTCTTGTTCATTTGCACCACTATAGCTCACTCATGCTAGTGTCTTGCTTATGTCCTCTCCTAGTTGTGTATGTACCTGAGATGGCCACATGCATTGTCAGCTTGATTAGCGACTACTCTTGCTTCATTTTGGTTTTCTTTCTCTGGGCAAAGAGGGATTTCACAATGACCATTCACTTGTGGTACGCATATGTCTAGCACCAAACTTGCCACCACCTCTTACACATTTTATTTACTCGTGGCTGTGAGTTCTTTGGCTACTGACCGACTTTGTTTCATCGTAAGGGTTTTGCTCAATAACTTTGTGCCCAATGTTCTTCTCAATAGATTAGGGTTGTGGAACGCTCAAAACACACTTTCATCAAGGTCAAGGTCTGCTTTTTTGTTCTTGGTTGAAGCTTTAGGACTTATGCGGTGCGCTACAACACTAGGGTGTGGAATCAAATTCCTTGTGGTCCTTTTACATTGGAGAGCACACTAATCATGCTTTTCTTTAGTCAGTGCAGGAACTTCACCTAGAGCATGGTGTTGGGCACCATGGCCATAGTCTATCTTCCCCCTCCTTCGTGGTTTGGGAAACTTGATCTGCCTTGACTTCTTTCTGTCACTCTTGGTGTCTCTCTATGCTATGGAGCGCATCGTTTACGGGGTCCGGTTCCGCATTGCATTATCAAGTCTTTTCAAGCTTGCTTTTTTTGGCAATTGATATCCAACGCGTTTTGTATAGACCATTGTTTTCCTTGGACAACCTCTGAAAATGCCCACTCCACAGATGGTCTTTTCTGTAATGGGTCTCCATCGTCCTTTCAGTCTTATCCATCGTCTTCTACTAATGTTACTTCCTCCCCTGTTACCTTCTTAGCCTATCCATCTCATCTATCCCTCCTTCTGACATCCTCCCTCGTCCTTTTGTGTCCCACTCAGCTTTATCCCCTCGAGATCCCACTCCCATCCCAACATATTGCCGGTTTCCTGTCTTGCACCAGCCGTGGCCTCCACAACTTTACATGCGTCCTTTTCCTTCTTGTGTCTCCTTCTCGCGGCCGCCTTACTCCCTGTGCACTTTTCTGTCTCCATCCTCCATGCTCTTTATGCCACTTCTTATCGCCTCGAGGCCCTTCACCCCTCTGACGTCATTTGTCCCTCTCGTACACCCCCTTCCTCACTAACTTATGTACCATTGTTGTGGCGGCCCATTATCTTTCTCTTGTCTTCCCAACTTGTAACCATTGCTGGTCTTCTCTATTCTGCCTCCCACCAGTTTTATATCTTTGCCCTTGCATGCTCCCCTTTCCTTGATTGCTCGTAATGCACTCGGCTCCCCTTGTGCACCCTTCCCCGCACGGTGCCCTTAAGCTTTCCCATTATAAGTCTAGACGTTCTTGAGAAAGTTTGTCCGTCTTCATTCTTCTCGGGTAGCAACACAGTTAAATCCTTTCTTGCTATCATCCCTTATCCACATTCACCATCCTTGCTTGACCCAACTTCCTCTTTCCCCTAGTTTCTTTCTCCCCTCCTCAGCTTCCTTGCCCGTGAGAACATCTCCCCCTTACATGTTCCCTCCCCACATCTTTTCCGACCTATTGCCACCCCATCTGCTCCCAATCCTATGGCTTATTTTGTGTTGTCTTGTTCCCATTGACTCATGATCCTGCCCGCCCCCTGTCCTTGAAGGGTGCACAAGATGATTTGGCTTGGCCGCCTGTTCTCCCCATGTCTCCCCTCTTTCCCAAGATTTCCCCACTTTGCCTCTCAACCATGTGCCTCTTGCCCTTTCCCCACCTTGTGCTCATTTCCCCCTCCTTCCAACCTCGCATTAGCCACTCTTCCTTGCACTCCAAAGTCTCCTCTCGCACTCGCTCTCATACTATTTCCACTCTTGTGTGGCTTTTCATCCATTTCTTTCCACTCACATGTAATCTCCTCTCTCTTGCCCACTTGTGCTCCGTTTTCCCACATTGCTCCTCTGCATCCCCTTCACCCCTTCTCTCCCTTTTCCCCCTTTGTCCTTGCCTTTGCCATCCTTCCCCTTTCCATCTTCACCTGCACCCTTCTCGGCATCTCCCCCTCCTCTCGCGTGCTCTCCCACCCTTACTTACATCCTTTGGCACATCCGTCCATTAGGTAGCCTCTCTTGTTGGACCATGAGTTTGCGTGCCCTCACACCCTTCCACCCCCTCACCTCCTTTCCTACCCCGTTTACCTCGCCCACCTCCTCCCTCTTACATCTTGTCTCTTCCCCATCTTCGCCCTCCACATCCCGTCTTCTCACGTTATGCATCTTTCAACCAGATCATACTCATGCTTGTCATTTCATCTACCATGGGTTCCGCCATACCCTAGATGCTACACCCATTACTTTTTCATGATTGGTCTCATGGCTATTGCTCGTGCTCTTGCTATTACCTCATCCCCTCTAGTGTTCTTTCCCCCCTCTTGTTGAAAACGCATACCCTCTCACACATGCTGGTGCCCTCTTTCATCCCAATGCCACTGCCTAGCACACATCAAACGTGGGTAGTATGGAGATCTTTTATGCCATGGCGTCCATAGACTTGCAACCCATCCCTTTTCTCGCACGACAATGAAGATCAAGTGGGTCCTCCATAGAAATTACACCACTACTTCCGATCTCTACCGGTTAAGGGCGCTTTACCACAAGGTGATACTCTTTCATTTCAGGTGTTGAATTTGTTGACACCAATTTCGTCGTTGGTCATTAAATGATTTTTCTTGTCTTCATATGTTTGGTTGCTTCCTTTAACTAAGAGCTTCACCACACAAAAGTGAATAATGCTTTTCTCCACAACTGCCTCGAGAAGAATCTCAACATTGTTCATTTTGCAGCTTTTTTAATGGCGCTTAGAAGGTGTACCAACTTTGTCATTCACTCTCACCTCCGCGTTAGAATCAAGAACGCACCTGCACCTTTGTTGGTCAAGGCTTTTGCCACTGTCAATCCGACATGTTCCTCTTTTTTTATGGTATGACAGCGCTGTATGTAAACGATGTAATCATCACCACACTATCCTCACAATTGTCGAGGCCTAGGGGATCCTCTCCTCAACGTAGCATATGAAAGATCTTTGCCTTATGGATTTTTTCCCAAGGCGTAGCTTGAGTTTCTCCCTCTCTCTATCCTTATCCACCAAAAGCACTATGTGCAAACCCTCGCTCACCATTTATCATGTGTCATCGACCTGTCGCAACCTATTTGTGTTACCTTCTTTTTCATACTACAATGCATCCAGCTTGCCCTCTTTGTAGCCTAGGACAGCGTGTCAGGTGAACCTCACTTTGTCACCGCCTTCTAGTCCATCGTTGGCTTCCTAACGTACTTGATTGGCCATTGAAAGTGAGAGAATTATATGAAACACATTTGTATAGCCACTCATGTCCTTTTTTATGACACTGGGTTCGCTCCGGTTGGCCTTGTTCTCTTAGCCATGTCTAACGTTCCCCTTCTTTATGGTGAGGGCATTAGTGAGCACGCTTGTAATGCAAATGCTTACGGTCAAAGTGGATTTGTATTCTCCGTGGTGCCACTCTTGCTCTAAACGATCCTACAATAAATATTTGTTAAGAAATGTCTACATCCTTCATTTGTATCATGCTTAAACCTTATCTTTCAAGTTTAGGGTAGTAGGAATGATTTTTCATTGGACTAACTTTAAAGAAGAATCCCATACAAAATGAGCTTTAATTGAATTACAAGAACAAAAGAAGCCAAAACGAAAGGGAAATTACTTGTCTTGGGTAATGGCATTCATTGGTGAATTCCTTCATTTGGTGAAGGAATTTATCCGTTTTAAGATTCCTCCATGTTCAAAAGATGAGGAAAAAACATATGGTTCCTTTGAAGGATCCACTCATACATGGTCAAAAGTTGAAAATGGTCTTCATTTACTGCTGGTGCAAATTTTCCTCACTTCATGTGATGAAGGAAATGATTATTGTCCATATAACTACCAAAGGATTTAGTCGTTTTTTGCTGGTAAGTGAAAATTTGGTCGATCGTGCATGTGTAAATCTCTGCCCATGATGTTTTTAGTAGTTTGATCCATTCACATGTATGGCTTGGTTCTTCGCGTTAGTCTCTGAAATGAAGTTCGGACTTTGCCGTGAGGATCAAGGCTTTTCTAGTTCGTGGGTTGATTTTTCACTTGAACCGCTTAATTTTCTAAATCAATCTCATTACTCAGTCACAGCAAAAGGCATAACATACCTTCCTCTAAGCGATATCTTTGTTTGCGACTTTTGACATTTGCCTGTTTTTTTTTGCAATCATCACCGAGCCGCCTTCTGCTTCCCAACTGCGCTCCCTCTCCACCATCCCCTCCTCCCCCCGCCCCTCCCATTCTCTGCCACTCGTTGACACCCCTCGTAAGCGACTTCACGAATTTTGACTTGTGCACATGGACAGGGTACCCCCGCGGAGTGCACACACCCAAACCAATCTTGGCACCCTTCCCCCAAATGATACGTTCTCCTTCCCCCCCCTTTATCTTTCCTTGTTTGGCTATTCCTTGCAATTTTGTATTGTTGACTTCGATGCCTATTTATTGGATGCCTTTGGACCTCTTTTCTGGAAGTTGCATTCACACACCTAGCATGTTGTTTGTTCGCCCCATTTGACTAGTAACTTCCCATGTATATGTGTTGCCCCCCTCCCTCCTCCTTCCCATGCAACCCATCTTTCCTCATTACTTTGTCTCTGGAAGTTGCAGTGCATGTCCAAACTGTTTTAAACGGGTGCACATGGCCAAACAAACGTATTGACTGGTTTGAAATACTGGTATGTTTTATGTCTGTGGTGGGGTGTTCCTAGAGGGTTGCTTCTCATGCCGTACTTAAAGTGGAGTGCTACTGGCGCATTAATACTTATTGTGGTGTTTTTGGCAAAGTGCCTCTTGCTACGTGCAGCCAAGTGCTCATGACGAGTGGCGCATGTCATTATTGCTATGGATTTATGGTTGGTTCCCCTACTACAACAACACATTTGCATTTTCAATAACGTGCACATGATCGCTCCTTTGGTGAGACAGTCATTCGACCTCGTTTGGCCCATTGTTAAGTGCCCCTTTTCTATGTGTGGCCGCGTCGGGTCGATGGTTTCATTCTTCATCTTGGTGGTGCTCCTGTCATCCATCTGCCGTCCTAGTGGTCTCTCCCAACTCTTTGCGGCAAGTGGCATATCTTCCAAGCTATCTTCTTGTGCCACTTGCACTTGCACAATAATGTATGATTTATACAGTGTTCACTAACCTAGATATGTACATCCGCATGCTAGGTTGACATGTTTGTTAGATGAGTTTTCATATCAAAGCATTTATGCAACATCTTACGTAGAGCTCTCCTACTTACACTTAGTTTGATGCTTTTTCCTTAAACGTATTGCGTACTTAACGCTAGGCTTCATATTCATGTGTGCAAAATGAACTACTAGTGTTTTTGAGATGTATTCATTGTGTGACAAATATTCTTTATGCTATCACAAAGTGTGTCTACTGTGATGCATTTGCACATTACATGTAGTCCATGTTTTGGATCAACATTTACACGCTCTCACAAAATGTTTATTTCATGTGAGATTTTGCACATTGGCCGCCCTTGATGTATGTTTGTAGTGAGAGTATAACACAATCATATTCAATCGGCCGAAAGAGCACCTCAGTAGTTGTCCGTACTCTCAAAACTCACTTTTCCTCCCTAAAGTCATTATTTGCTTGTCTTGATCTACTATCAGCCAAACTCTTTGTTACTTCTCACTCCTGAAGAAACTCACGAGACTCTCCCTTCACAGGACTAGAGAGCAAGAGATTTGCTCGATGGATAACCCTAGGCGTTCCCATTAAGAAACGTAGAGCTCGGCCCTCTTGGTTTTGGGTGTGCTGAACTGACAGCTAGCTTCAATTGACTCACTTGTTCCACCTGTTCCACTTGTTCCACCCACTCCCCCTATCATGTTTAATAATATCCATAAACAAAAAGAAAACCTGTTCATACTCTAACAAACAAGTATACATGGCTTTAAACAGAATGTATTTATTGATTTTTCATATTGATTTAGGTTAGGTACTTAGGTTTCTGTCTCAATTGGTGCACATTAAAGATACCTATTAAATAACGAATTAGCACTCTCGAAATTCATTCGTTTTCATTTTTTGTATTGATAACTTTTTTTATGTCATATGGCATGAATTCACGCAAACCACAACAAAAAATGTTAATGTATTTTAAGGTTTTTTAACTCTGGATAATGTTTCATTGTTTTTACTTTCTTAAAGTATGAGAGAAAATGGAGAAGAAACCACGTTATGATTTAATTTCATGTTTCATTCATGAATGAATAATTTGAAATAAACAAAATTTGCAAGTTCATAATTGTATTCATAAGTATCTATGATTATGGAAAGGTTACTGTTAATGAACTTCAAAAGTTAATGTTAAATATAGATTAAATGTTTTATATCGTTATAGTATATATTTGTTTTTTTTTAAGTAATATTTGACATTGTTTCAAAATAATGTAGGGAATAGGAGTGTTGAATGATTATATTTAATGATTATGTTTGGAAAAAAAATACTTTCCAGCTAATTGCCTTTTTGTTTCGGTATAATGATGTTCCTTTTGTGGGATTTGTTTAGTATTATGGAATTTAATGTAGCAAAAACATCATTACGACAAAGGTATAATTTTATATGGAGGCCATCGAGTTGTTTTAGAGTTTTTTGAAGAATGAATCTTTTTGAATTGAATTTTAAATACATGAATTGGTTGGATTTTCCAAAACCCCTCCAAAAATTACCGAATCTAGTCTACATAAGAAAACGTTCACATTTCCTTGTGAACCTATGTTTGAATATAAAATTGCAGAAGAAATGTTATCTTTCATTAGAGTACTTATTGAACATGGTAGATAGTAATTGCATTCCAAAAAATTCTCTTGTAGTAAGACCGTGATTTTGCGCTGTAGTGGATCAAATCAGACATGTGAGGTAGAAGGTGTTGGACACAAGTGTACTTAAGTCCATGTTTTATGTGACATGATAAGTGTGATTGATATGCTGCTCTTGGATCCATTTAATGCATACATTTTGCAAAACTTTATTAAATGAAGCCTCACAGTTTTAAAATTATGAACGATAGCAACATGTCATTTAGCACATGTAATTTTTTCACCAAAGGTTTATCAATGTTTCTGCAGAATGAGCATGGTGATGTTGCAAACTGTTAATAGGGCTATTTAATTCTTTAAATCAAATTGAAAAACGCATAAAGAATTTTAATTTTCTTAGAATCTATCATTTCATGAAAAATAGCTGTATCCTTCGTTGTGTTTATCTTCCACCTATAGTAGAAATATCATAAAAGGTCAAGTATAGTTTCTTCTTCTATAAAATTACAACACAATACGGTTTTGTAAAGGGAAGTTAAGAAATGCCATGTTTTTAAAGGGATTGAATAAATATTTATCTCCTTGAGGGGCATGGGAAAGCTACATTATTGGTTGGGGCATGAGATCATGATACATTTTCACCAGGCCACGTTACTATGAGGAATATGTATTGTCATAAATATTTTTTTAAAGAAAAATCTTCAAGATGTTTTGAGGGGGAAATTGAACAATTTTGTTGGTTGTACTATGATGCACATAGTCCACGGGAACTAATCCGTACTAGATTTTGAATAAACTTCACGTTCATATTTGTAAAAGACGTTAGAATGTAATGTTTGTTTTCGCACATCGTGGAATGCGTGATTGGTGGGTTTCACTTAAAGACTTACATGTATGTGAGAGTAACACCCACCATTTTTTCAGGGCACTGTTTTAGTCACATCTTGAAAGTCGGATTCGTGTTTAGTTTGTATGAATGCTTGAATATCTTGATAACTTGTAATTATTCCGAATAGATTCAATTCCTTGTTGGTTTGAAAGAAGTATGTCATATACTTCTTTCATTGCACAATTACAACATCTGGCACTTTTTTTAACCCCTTTGGAAAGTAGTAGGTTTGTGTTTTGAGTTTCTTTGTGCTTACGAACTAACCTGGCAATTTTGTGTGCTCCTCTCGAAATTTTACATTTTTGTACTTTCTGTACAAGTGCGACATTTCTTAGTGAGCTTTCAAGAAGTTTTCTTTCTCGGATTATGATTCGGGAAAATGTCAATATTCTAAGACCTTTTTCAATGTTCTGCTATGATTTCGTTCTTCTTTTGTTTCTAGGCTAGTGTACTTGGTGTTTCTCTGCTCCATATTCGGTTTGCCAGAGTCGCGTCTTCCAACTTTCTTGCTTGTCTTTCTGCCACCATGATGATATTCGGGAGGGTTTGTGAACGCCATTTTGAAAANAGCTTGGCCGAAATGAGCAGAAATAGAGCGGACACAGGACAACTTTCGCTCTATGGGTACAATCGTCGTTTAGGGTTTGCATCGTTCAATGTTTGCGTTGTCCTGTTGAGTCGGTACACGAACTTCGTTCAAAAAAATTCTTTCCGATGCCGATGGTGTGTCGGGGAACCCCTCGGGGTTCGTCCGACTGCATGGTCCGAAGCCTGTGGGCGGGAAATCAGAAGGGGCCTCTTCGATTTTGACGCCGAAACTGGGGTCTGCTCGCAGACCCCAGTATGTCCTCTTTTAGAACTGGATTTGGCATGGGGCATGGCATTTTACTTGATGTTTTGGTGCAACCAATTGAGGCTGAAAACCCCATACGTCGGTTTACGGCGATGCTTTCAGCCACAACCGTCCATCCGCCCCCGTCCACTGACTTGCTTGGGCCCGTGCGTGGGCTGGAGCCCATCGGAGCCCACACCCAATGGGATGGGTTGGCTCTGCCGATGGCACTCCAGATCGAAGACAATCGTCCGATNTCTTACAGTTTTTGCGATCTTCGCAGTGCAACCGAACCACGCCCTACGTGCGCCTCTCTCGAAGTGGGACGGGAGGCACCGACCACCGACCGGAAGCCGGCGCCAATGCTCGGGCTTCCGCGCGGCCTTCAGCTTTTCTCAGACGGCATAAGAAAAACATTAGAAAGCGAAAACGGGAGTCCGAAAGTTTCTTTTCATGGCGCGCGTCGTATCCTTGTTCTCAGCTCTCGAAGTCTTCGCTTGTCGTTTCGTTCTCTTCTGAGAGCCACAGTCAAGACCAACAGCGACTCGGGAAGAACATGCTGCTCGTCGTCTCAAGCTACCAAACATGCAATTGCTTGTCGAAAAGGACATTCCGTACTACCCAAAAGACAGCTGGCTGCCGGCAAGTCGAGAGCAAGACCCAAAAGTGGACAAAATCCAACAGAAACAACCTTTTGCCGCTTTCGTTGACAATCTAGCGCATGGTGGTTTCCTAGAGAAACGATGAAAACACCTGAAAACGAGTGAAAACCATGCAAGTTTGAAAGCTGCGTTGTCGCTGTCACTGTCACTAATGGTGTAAGATTTAGTGGAATCTTGACACATGTTCCTTTGATGCGATTGAGCCGATACCCATCTTTACCTCTGAGATTGTTTTGACACTTCTATTTGAAAAAAAGCTTATGTTTTAAAACCATAGAGAATTCCCCACCCCACCTCTTCCCACTTCTTACTAGCCGGCTTTGAGAAGACTACAACAATGAATCCAAGAGAATGTGTCTTGTTCTCCGTAGTGCGCTGTGTTTTGCTCATACGCCAATGGGCAACTTGGAGAATCATTTCTAATGGCCCCTTCGTTAAGCCCTTCAAGCCAGAGCTTGAAAGCTTGGAAAAACCGGAACCTTGTGGTAGTCCACTATAAAGAACGAAGCTCAATTTTTTTTGAAAGTGAGGGAGACAACACTCTCTTGAGAGAACAAAACATGTCTTACGAGTTAAACCCAAATCCGCGGTGTGCGTTTACAAAGCCAACAAGGGCACACATAGCCGAGGGCAAAGTGGACAGCAACACTGATGTAGTGAGGGGTTATCGCCACATGGGGTTCAAAAATCGACCAAATAATTCTCAGTAATGGTCGCGATGGCACAAACAATGTAACAAGCGCTCGTGTGAGTGACTGTCTGCGTAGCGTACTAGCCATGTACTCTTGCAAGGGGCTCGCAATGGCCACGTTGATTTCCTTTGTAGTTCATCTTGCCTTTTGGTTAACCAAGGATACATCTAAAGGAATTAACTAAATACTTGAACTAAATGGACTAAAAATCTGAAGTGCCTCAGACTACTCCCTAAATCATTCTGCTTTGAACCTAATTTCCGCAATCTTTGATGTTTTTCAACAAATAGCCCACATACACACTTGGGACATCCAAAAACATGCTAGTTTGCCGGGTCCGATTTCATACCATAAAAAAAGTAGACTCATCGCTTTACGGGTTGCCCTTGTAGCACCTTGAAGAAGCTTGGCCTACATGCCACTTTTAATGTTTGTTTCATGCTACTCACACGTATCTCTTTGTCCACCATGGAAAACTTACGTCGTCAATTCCAATACAACTAATCCATTCCCAGCTGCCCCGTAGTCACGTTTATAACCGCGTGGTCTGCACAAAACAACACTTGCGTGCGTGTCCTCATCTCTAGCCACGTAACATAGCTACGCAACCCATGTCGTACCGTGAACGAGGCATAGTGCTAGTGTCTACGCATGGGTCCATGTGTCATCTCTCCTCCTCCCGCAACGGTGAATGACAATTTCAAATGCACCCCATTGGTTGGTAACAACCAATCGACCACTGCCTTGCGCAAAGTCCATGTCCCTTCTCCGCCTCTATGCTAGAAGGAAGCCATGGATGAGCAACGTGTTGTCCCAAAACCCGCTCCTAAAGTGGCAGCCACCGAGTACAACCACATGGCTAGTCAAGATACATCCTACCACGTAGCATCGGTCTTCTCTACTAACCACCATGCATCAACTGAGATTGCTGACGAACTTGGCGAGAACTGGTGAACGTACAAAAAGGACTTCATGCTTCTTTTACAGGGGCTTGAGTATGCTTGTGTGTTCCACAAAATTTGCGTGTGGTAGACAAAGATGCATCTCGTGATCATCAGGTAGTTTTCCCAAAAACCCAACATTAACATTTCCACGCAATAGATTTGCAGGTGCCGCAAACATTTGGTAGAATTATGGCGTCTCGCGTGTGACGTCGTTGGAAAGAGTGGCACATGAAGAGATCGCATCTGGTTGAATGTTGAACTTGATGACGAATGTAAGGATGGGTTGAAGGTCATGAATCCTGTTGTTGCAAAACTTGAGGATCAAAATCAACCATGGTTTGAGATAGCAAAGAAAAAGGATGAAGGATAAGGCTGTTCGTTCACATGTTTTCACGTCTAAAGAGGAGCAAAAGGTTGGTACGAAGGATAAAACATCAATGGAGGATGATAAAGTCAGGGTTGTACTTCAGAAAGGCTTTACCTCTACCTTACCTTTATGGTTGATAAGCTTCCCATGCTTGGAAAATGTGCACCTCGTTTGGAGTATGCGTTTCATGGAGACGGACCAAAGACCCCCTAGGACATGGCGGTCAATGACATAAGCAATGAGAAGAGTATTATGGTTGATGATTAAATGGAACTACTAGATGTGCTTGATAAGGATGAGAAGTTGTGTGCTTTGTATTTGTGTTGGAATGGGGGACCATGCACGTGTGTTGAACCTACTACCCGCTCCTTTGCCGAAGCAGGATGCCCTCAAAGCAGCAAAGGATGAGGAATAGGGGGAGGAGTAAGACGAGAAAGAGGAGGTGGTAGAGGAGTGGTAGAAGTATGGGGAAGTAGAGATTGATGGTTATGCAAGCGATTATAGCATGCGAGTGCCAATGGATCACCTTACAACAAAGTAGAATTTGGGAAACATGGAGAAAGAAATTTTTTCTTCCGTTTACATTTAGTAATGCAACAATTTTTTTTAAGAATGGACATTCCATTTTTTCTCCAATCGTAAGACGTTAAAAATAGAGGATGGAAAGTTAACATTAGTTAATGGTCAGCAACATTGCTCAAGTAATCATCTAACATGGCATGTGATATGTCTTGTCTAAGTTAGCGTATGAAAACGTCACCATGCTGTCATTTGGTTAGACGCTATCGTTGAGGCACACTTTCTTTCTTAAGCAAGTGTTTGCTTTAGTGCACCCTAGAAATGCCACATCTTGGTGTTGCTGTATGACATTATGTGTAACAAAACACGAGAGCACTAGGCTTGATTGGAAACCAACCTCATAGCTTGGTAAAGCATGTAGGATGCAAAAACTTGATTTTAAAATTGAGAAAGCCCATTTGATCATGGAGCGTGCGTACGCATGTTAGAAGTGTTATAGCTCATTGGCAACTGTTTGGCGTAGTTCACCTAGAGGAAGATCTTATTGATGATACTAAAGTCCCTTGTAAGGTGGCATTAAATTGAACCCCTTCGGAAAGGAAGTGTTTGGTGGTTAGTGGAAGCGTCGGCAAAGGGAATCTATAAACATGTACTAATCCCTCCTTTTTAATGGTGATCAACGTGTATTGTAGATCAGGGGTACACGAAATAAGGACCTTCATGGTCACATGCGATTTTTTTTAATGAACGTTTGTCGTTGGATACGGGTGATGACGACAAGGACATGTGTCCCATCGATGGCTTCAATGGAATCGTTGAACAAAAGTAAGTAATCTTGATGATGAGACAAAGCGGCGAATGCTGGATTGCCAACGCGAGGTTGTTGAATAATGAAAGATGCGATGTGTTATGGAGCTTGGACAACCCTGCGCAAGGCCCGTGAAATTCATGCAGCACCGCGTTGAGATTGCTCCATGAGCTTGTGGATGCTCATGCCATGGCATGCCCATTGGAGATAGATAAGAAGCTTTCCATCGGTGGCGAGTTGAGTGTCACGTAGTGTAGACTAAGTCGTTAGGAGGCCGAGGATGCTTCACCACGTGGCCATGGTCATCCGTGGCATTTTTTACGATTGCATTGGATGGCCACTCTGAAGCTATGTTAGCTAGTGTTTTGCACTGAATTTGTTTTCGTGCATGCATTGATGCGACAGGAGAGAGAAGATCCGGAAGATGAGGTTGCCAATGAGTTCTCATACAAGCCCATGAATAGCAGCATAACTGAAAAGTGCATAGGGTGCTGCTAAACAGCGGCAAACAGTTCCATGGTGAACACAAGTGATAGTGACGCACAAGTGTTAGGAGATGTATCATTTTGGCGAGTCCCGAGTCTCTACCCCAACCGACACGTGGATCGTTTTGGGTGTTGGTTCAGACTATGTTGTGCTCCGGGTTTGGGTCCTGAGCGGGCATTAAACGTGAAAATGGACCAAACTGGTTCAAACCCATGGAATGTTTTATCCTCCAAACTATTTAGTTGGACGTAAATCTGTTTAGTCTAAGGATTAGTTTAAAGACCTTGAAACTGCTTAAAAATGAGCCATGACTATTTGTCTGACTATTTAGTCTAAGCCGTTCGCGCGCGCGGCTTACTGTTTAGTTTTGCGCTGTTTTCCATAGTTCGAACCTAAAGTTAATTGAATCGATTTCGGAACCCCACGAAATGCGACTGGGGCGCGGATAGCCGAGGGCAAGGCGTATAGGAGATCTGATGCCTTGA
>SZWC01031275.1:4759-17691 GCA_023375785.1 Penium margaritaceum | reverse complement strand
TAACAGAAGTTTGCGACGTCATCTATCTATCCCCTATCTTCTCTCGCAAATAGTACTTGACAAGGTTTTTTAAAATCTTGTTAGCTCCTAAGTGACCTCCTCGGCCGGTGTTGTGGCACTCTTTGAGATGTACCTCCTCGACTTGGGGACGACGACTTGTTGTTTTTAGTTTTTTGGGCCAATAAGAGCATGCGAAGTGCTATGTTGTGTCGTAGGTTTTGTGGTCCTTGTAGCCAAGTGCAAAACGTTTTGCTACGTATGGGTATTCTTGAAGTTGTAATGCGTTTTCCTTTTCCCGATCGGTCTCATGGCTTTGAGCGTTTGTAGGATTTATCTTTAGGCTGATACAAGATCACGTAGTTGAAGTTGGACACAAGGACCTCTCTCCATTGAGTTTGTCTTCGGTTGAGGTCTAGTTGCGTTTTCAGGTACGAAAGAGCATGGTGATACATTTAGACTACACATTTGTAGCAATCCTCCTTGCTGTGCCAGGTTTGGTAGGCATGAATAACCTTGAGAATTTCCTTCTTGTGAATAGTGTAGTTGAGCTCTCCTCTATGAAGCTTCCGCAACATGTATGCAAAGGGCTACTCTCCCCGACCATTTTTTCCTAGGAGATAACTCTGATTGCTTTAACAGAGGTGTTTATGGCCATGATGTAGTGGGCTATAGGATGAATCGATCAAAGGGTTGGTGCTTAGTTGAGAGATTTACGTAAAAAGGGAAAATCTTCTTGTTTTCTCTCTCCCTAATCCTACTTATGATTTTTGCGAGTAAGGATGGAAAGAGGAACTCACACTCTAGCATGATTCTACACAAACCTCAAACAATAGTTGCAAAATCAAAGAAGAACTTATATGTTGCGTACCTTTGTAGAGTTTGGAAATTCAGCTACTAGAGATATCGTTTTTGGATCTAGGGATATCCGTTAATTGCCGATCATGTGACCGAGAAACTCTATCAATCGTTGACCAAAGTCACACTTCAAGAGCTTCCCTTAGAATGTCTCCCGTTGGAGGATCTTGAGCACTCATAGAAGATGTCATTGATGATCCTTTGGAATCTGGTTGTATACGAGGACAACGTGGAGGTATGTCACAACAATATTGTTGGGGTGCGGTCAAAAAGTGTTGTTGGTTGTTGCCATGAATGATTCGGGGGCGTTTGTGAGTCCAAACGGCATAATCGTGAGGTCAAAGTACCCAGAACGTGTTCAAAAGGGAGTTTCTGCATCATCCTTGTNATCGATGCAAACTTGGTGGTAGTAGCTCCATACGGAGAGATTTCTAGAGATTCTTACTTGACGTAGTTGTGTTTAAAGCTGGTTTGCTTGAGGTAGAGGGTAGCGGTTCTTGATCGTGATGTCGTTCAACGCTTAGCAATCCATGCACACTCGCATTTTGTCATTTTTCTTTTTGATAAGCTATTTTCATGCAGTGTACGGAGAGAATGATGGTAGGATGAACCCTTGAGTGTATATGTCGTGTAACACTGGCTTGATATCCGTGAGTTTGTGATCACTCATCCAGTAGGTCCCCTTTTGAGTGCGTATGTTGCTTGGTTAGAGCTTCATTTGGTGATTAATGTCTTGTTTGGGGCGCATTTTGCTTAGTAGTGTTTTGAGAAACACGCCCTTAGTACATTTGTGAACTTGGATGTTGACGAGGCTAATGGGGCTGATGGGATTGATACTTCACCTACAATGACTAACTCATTGCTAGGGCTGTTTCAAAAAACATGGAGCATTCACTCAGAGGCTCCATACCTCCGGCATCTTTTATCCACATTGAGTAATGAGCACTCGTTGCGTTCAATGTGAACATTGTCGCTACGTCAGACGCCTTGTGAATTGAGAGAGTACAAAAATCTTACTTGACAATCACCTCTTATTTGGTCATTGGGAAGTATCTCTAGACGCTTGTGTCCGTTACGTCCTCCATCTAGAGTCACAATGGCTGCTTTAGTCGGCGGATGCTAAGCTGTTTGTTGACGGTTTTTCCTTAGAAAACTCCAAGTTTGTGCTTTAATCCAAGATTGTTCAACAATTGATTGGATACAAAACTGTGAGATGCATCTCTATAAAGTAGAGCTGGTAATATTTTGCAACTTTTACGAACATTTTGTTTCACTTTTGACAGTGTTGTAGGCAAGTTGTCCTCGTTTCCCAAGTCAAATTTATATGTATCAACAACCCATGTATTATGCGATCATAGTTGTTTAGGTGGGCAATTGCTTTACGCAAGTGTTTGGCAAGGGTAGGAGTTTTGCAATCTACTTCTGACCTTAGCTCTTTCTAGACTCATTTCCTCATCTTTTCTTTCCTAATTACCCCCCCTCTGGTTTCATCTTAGGTACTTTCACGTGATGTGTTTGATTGTCTTGCAATTGTAGAATGTCCATTGATCTCGCTTTTTCTGAACGGCTTCAACTTTTATTAGATTCAAGTTCTTTGTTTCACAACTAATGTCGATCATTTTGTTGTAGTTTACACCTTGAGCCCTTGCCATAGCATTTGTTGATCTTTGAGTTGAAATTTGTGGAGTGGATGCGTTGAGCAGTTGCAATGATGTGCCAAAAAATGTTAGTGATTACGTAGATTGCGAGTTCACTACAAACCTCTTGCTTTAGGTCATTGTAGGTTAAACATAGTTCATCCGCCGCTGATGATAATCTCACAAAAACACTTTGTGTATTTGGCCACAATTGACAATGGCATTAACTGTTGTAGCCCTTAGCAAGCCTCAGGTTTCTTGTCTAGCTTGCCAAAGCAAAGCAAATTAACACCGTGACATGTAGTTTTTAAGTGAACTTGTGCCAGTTTGATTGGGGTGTCATGGTTGATTTCTAGGTTGGATGAACCTTTAGTAGAGATAGTACGCCCAGTGGTGATCATGTAGTAGCAGTTGGATCAGTGCTTGTGGCTGCTTGCCAACATTCGATGGCCATGAGACAGGCCCACCAACTTGAATCCGTGCCGTGTAAAAGAGAGGCTGTGAGTTTGATCTCCTATTCATGAGAGTGAACCACAACAACTGTGGAGTATACATCAAAACTCATTAGGAAGATTATGACCATTGGATCCTTATGATTTGTTTAATCAAATGGCTTGGGAAGACTTGGAAAAATAGAGGATTTAGCGATTTGAAGTCAACATTGCACGGAATACTTACTACGCCTTTGAGTCATGGATTTAAGTGGCATAGTGCTGTTGTTTTTTATATGCTTTTGTTGAAACGGTTGGATGGGGTGGTGTTGGTTGGCGGTGTAGGTGCGATTGGCATGTGAGGCATGCCTGACTTTGGATTGGTTGTGTCTATCAAAGTGCTTGCCATCATTTTCTCATCTCCCTCGATGAGGCTGAAGGTCTTTCAGGGGGCACCTTTTGCCATCATTGGTGTCTTTGCTGATTACTACGGCTTCTTGCCGAGTGCGCTCATTTCGTGCATCAAATGGTTTGTGAGGTTTGCAAAGTTTTGGTTGGTGGAGATGTGCTAGTAGACATGTGCAAATGTGGAATTGATGAAGAAATGCTTGTGCTTTGCCCACACCGATGCGCCTTGATACCAAGTATCAAGGCGCATTAGAAATAAAGTGATTTACCGTTGGAAACAGAGTTTGTCACTTTTCACAAGATTGGGTTCGATTGGGTACTTTTGAGGAGCAAAAACTACACTTCATTGTTACGAGTGCGAAAACTTAGCGATGTATATATAAGTTGCATTTGCAAGAAAATGAGGCTTGGTTGAGTCGTTTGGTGATTTGGCGGTTCAACGGGGGCGTAGAGGTAAAAAACAAGGTTCATGAGGTTTGTGGAAGACGTAAGAGAGATCTTTGATCATAGTCTTGTAACGACAAGAATTCCTGTTAGTCGGTTTTAAGAAGTCTTGGAAGTGAGCAAAACATGGTCGACCACGCGTGAGTTGTCCAAGGTATTATTTGAAAGTAGCAAAGTGGGCTATGAGCAATGAAGCAAAAGATAGGCCGCTCGTGGTTTTGGGATTCGTGTGTGCCCAACTCATAAAAGTAGCCTAGTATACTTGCATGGCCAAAATCAAGTGTGTGCAAGCTTCTTCTTCAAAATGTTGCCATGAAGGTGGCCGGCGGATAAAGGATCCCGCAAGCAAGCAATATTGAAAAAAGAAGCCTCTTCAACACTACGTGATCTAGTACAAGTACTCTCAACATCTATTCAACCATTTAAAGAAAATACATACATAAAAGGTAAAAGAAACACTTTGAAAGCATGTGAAAAGAGATCAAGAAATAAAGATTAGTATGTGAAAAGAAATGAGACCTTCAAAGGTCTTCAAAGCACCTTGAAACCAAGGATATGTGATGAAATGTACTGTTAAATAGTCATACTCATTGAAATGGAAAAGAGTTTTAAAAAGCGTTCAGTATAAAAAACTTAATGAATGTTTCCAACATCTAAAAGATTGTTGAAAAATTCTTATCAATATAGAAACTTTGTGATACATGTTACTCATGTAATTCACTCCTTTAGGATTACATACGGTATTTCACCACTACGTTTTTAGGTTAAATTAAAACGTTATATGTGTGATAATACCTTAAAGTCTAAAAGTAATGCAAAACAGAAAATGATATTCTCAATCATTAAAAAAATATATAATTAAAATTTAATCACATCTGAAATGTTATGCAATTACATAAACAGAAAGGTTTCAATAAGCTTTTACACCTTATTACTGCTATTTTGTAAGAATGCGTTCAAAACACTGTCATGTGTGGATTTTTGAAGGGATCACCATTGCAAGTCATCAATGTGTAAAGTTCTTAAAACGTATTCTTAAAGAACATACGATGTATGAATAGTTCGTAATAGAACAAAAATTTGGTGTTCATCTATGTTAATACTCTTAAAAGATGATGATTGTGAATTTTCTTCATGCCCACAAAAAGGTTAAGTAGGCTTTGTTGACGTGATAGGATTTTGATGTGCTTTGCTAGACATTTGCATGTTGAAAAAAGATAATTGTAAAAGATTCATGATTTAGGGAATTTGATTATGTTTTGAAAACAGAAAAGTGTATACGTAGTAATGATGTTTTCTAGATTAAAAAGAACGTATGCATAACAAAGCTTGGACGTTTTTCCTCACCCAAGCTAGATGCAGCGTATTGCCAAGTGTCTAGCCATGGACAAGAGTCTTGGCAAGTCTTAGAGGTAAAAAGATCTGTAGGAAGACAGGGCACCTCCTAGCCAAGCTGACAGGATCACTTTGTTGACAGAGGAGAACTCTAACATGATCTAAAACTAGGTGCAAATTGAGAAGGCTAACTTTGTGAAGGTACGGGTGGTATATGAGACTAAGATGCTCATGCATGCTAAGATAAGATGTGATCGCTACAATCCCCTTCTTTTCAACTACTTGTATTAGTTGAGATAAACTCCTACTGCTTCCTTTAAGGTAACATTCTTAAAAGTAGCACATGCTGATGTAGAAAAGCATTGTCCAAAATTGGAGGACACTTTGGTGTAGCAATTCATTCATGAAGTCGTGTGCTGGCTGAGAGGACCACATTATTGCAATTACAATGCCATGAGCACACATCGTAACGTTGCATCTTCCATCCTGACTTGTCTGATGCAGCTATTGAGTTGTCCTCTATAGGTAAGATTCCCAAAGTGGTCACTCCTCTTTTGGATTTACCAATGTAGATTTTTACACATTGAAGCGTGAAAATTCACTTTGGATACACAACATGTTTTCAAATAGACTTGAAATCAAAAAAAACTTTAAAAGGGACTTTTCTGGTATGTTGACATTTTTGTGTTACTGTTTCTGAGAACCTTAAAAAGAGGAAACAATTGCACGAGATGGTAGCATCAATTTATGGCAGCTATCACTTGTTTTCAACACTGCTCGTAACAACAATGTTGGTGCTGACAAGAAAACTTTCAAATTTACTCAAAGGAAAAGAATTTGAAGATTTTTTTGATTGCCATAAGAGGTGGTTCAATAAGAGGGATGTTAGCATCTTGTACAGAAGTTCAAGTCTTTGAGATGTAGTTTGTATAGTTTATCTAGAAGAAGCAAATTGTTTTTACCTTGATTGTAGCTTTCGGGCTTCTCTAGAATATAGTTCTGGTCTTCATTGATTCTTCCATAGGCTTTGAGTGTAATAGGATGAAATTGGGGAGACTTGGAACACCGGACACAAGAACTGTCTGTTTTGCATGGAGATTGTCTATTCCTTTAGCTTACCCCATTTTTGCTTTCATGTGTCAAGTTGTCATGTTGATGGATTTCTTGTCTTATGTTTACCTCTATTTCCCATCATGAATTGTTGCAACTTGTCTTGTAAGGGTCTTAGTAGGGGAGGAAGGATGGGAATGATGACCTAGATTTTCTTTCTTGTGATTGTGATAAGGCATCAATATCATAGAAAAAACTACAAGTGTAGTTGTTTTGGTCATTCAATTCTTCTTGAAAACACTGTTGTAAGTAGTAGCTGATTTTGCACCCTTTCATTGTTTCTTATCTATTAGGATGGTTTCACTCGCCATACTTTGCTTAATGTTGGAGCCAATTTTGGCAGCCAAAACTGTAATCGTGTGAGGGGAGCTCATTGTTGCTAGGTTTATTCCAAGCAAAAATTACCAACCAAGAAATCTAGTTGTTTTCTTCTTCTTCTTGTTCTATTCTTTTCCGCCATAGTTGACCGTCTCCAACAATTAGGGTGACAAACGTTTAGTAGTCAGCGGTCGTGGTTATCACCTTTGGTGGCGACTAGTTGAACACGAGATGGTGAGATGGGGCAGTTTTCATGTCCTTTGTATGAACTCGCTTTCCAAGGGAACTGTTGAATTCCTTTCATTTTTTTCTTTGCTTCCTTTGTTTTTTCTTTTGAGAATGGGCATTCATAAAAGTGATCACGTAGTGTTGAAATTTGAAATTCAAGAACATGTGGTCGATCCCCTTGTTTTAACGAGCATTTGAGAGGTTGATGGTGAGCAAGTGACAGTCGGTGGCAACCTATTGGTTGATTCAAAAAGCGGGTGCCTTGTGTTGGAATTTTGTTTTAATTTTAGTGAAGCACAAGAATGTTCTTCTACTTGAAATGCTGTAAGAGAAAACCACGGATGACCATAGGGTGGTCATTCGATTTATGAAAAAGTGCTTTTCACAAAACATGTTACAAAGAAATGTTTCAAAACAACTTCTTATTGTAGGTGCTTTTTCATGCTACTAAATCCAAAACTGCTCATGATAGATTAAGCTTCTCCTTTGTAGATAAGAAGTCACAAAAATCTAAATTGAATGGCACTGATGTCAATGAAATCAAGGCATAGGACGTACTAGTTTGTGTTGCTTTCACCGTTACTCACCCCTTAATACCAACGGTGAAATCAACATCTTGCTTTACTAGTGTATGATGAACTACCAATTCCGTTGTGAATCGCCTATGGTTGTGGGAATGTGGGTGACGATGTATAGCTGAATTGTTGATTTGCGATGATGTGTTGATTTGCGAATTGGTGTTGATTTACGGCAAGTTGTTGATTTGCAATGTCTTTCATGGATTTCGTGTACATAGGGGCCCGATTACGCTCTTTATAAGCCTCCGCTATACATTTCTCCTTACCACGTGCAAGTTTCCAAACATTGTACTGAAGGTCCCATCGACTTCTATTTTCAACATGCATGATTCATGAACCTACAACAATCGGTCTCACTCCTTGCCCTTCGTCCTTGATGCATAAGGTGTTGCACGGTTAACGTAGTTGGTATTGGTGGATCTTGCACATCAAAGAGTTTAAAGATCTTATTGTACCATGTATCTTGGCCAAGCTCCAAGAAGTTGTAGTTGCGCTCTATGTTCATGCTCATCTAAAACTGAATGGACAACATGAGCGTGATCTTCAACTCTTTGGGCATTGTAGTAGTTGTTTCTTTCATGACCAGTATATATAGGCGAATGATGAGGATGTCATCCATGTACATAAGGGCTGTTCTATCTAGACGAGTGTCAGGTGTAGGTCATTGAAGAAAGAGAAAGTTGATGTACATTGTTGGTCTTAACTCCTCGTTAACAAAAAGTGCCTAAAGCTTCTTATACTGAAGGAGTGGACTCTCAATTGATCATGTACATTCTAGTTATCAGTTTTAACACACGTTTAATATTGTCACCATATCCTTCAAGTGGCTTCATGAACATAGATGTGTTCATCTCTCCATGCTGGAAGGCCGTCGCGACATCAAGTTGTAGAACAATGTAGTCATGAATTGGTGTGATTGCAAACATGATGCGTTCTCTCATGCAGCGGCATACAAACATGTAGGTTTCAAAGAAGAACTACCCTTCCACCAGTATGAAGCCTCTCAAAAGAAGCCGAGCTTGATACTTATAAATGCTTGTGTTAGTGGTGTTGTTGATGTGAAAAATCCACTTCACCCCCTTAGACAGTGCATGCAGTGGTAATGATGTGAGTTGCCATGTTCCCCCCTTCATTGCGTTTGCTACAACTCATCAAGTGTTGCTTTCCACTCTAGTGCATGCTCACCACTCAAGGCTTCTTGAAATGTATTTGCCTTAGGTAGAATTTCCTTCAAAGGGTGTGAAATAAGTGCTACAAGGTTTGTTGTGGAAAACTCAGTAAGGAAGACCATGTGCTCCTTAAACACTTAACACATTGTAATTGCAATGGTGTGCTCCTCCTTATGGTCTGCTTACATTTGCACTATTGTATGTTGCAGGAGGCATGTGGACAGTCTATTGTCCACAAGGAGTGGAGGTTTAATTTCTTTTGTGGTTGCAAACCATCTTGATGTACATCTCTCGTTTGATCGCATAAGGTGGTACTTTCAAGGTTGTGATTAGTGAAGGGTACAAACGCGTGCATGGCCTCATGATGTGCCTTATCCTGATAGGGTGATGCATTTGTGTCCGCTTCTACTTTTGATCTCATAAGTAACTTAACGTTCAAGTCACATTGAATCTGTAGAATACCTTTGGCCAATATTCACTTTTCCTCTCATGCCACACATGTCAAAATGTACAAAAATATATGTCTTGGCTGATGATGGTGCATTGTGCATCCATCTTGATGAACTCTAATCTTTGCATGTTTGATGCGTGCCTCATGAACAAGCCCAAAGACGCATTTTGTATCTACCTACTCCTTTGCTCCTTTGACACGTGTTTTAGAGCCATGCAACTCAACTTGTGGATCGTTTTGATGCATGGCTTTTCACCACGCCAAGGTTCAAACCACATCATGTTAGGTAGTGTTGTTTGAGATATGCAATTATGCAACCAACCTACTTGGTCGAGTCACTTTATGTTGTCATGGTATGTGGCAAGAACTCTCAAATTCAGCGTTTATTGAACTGTGCACTTTACACGTCTTTCTACTCCATTTGTTTACGGTGTGTAAGGCAAAGAATAGTGGTGCATGATACGCATGTCTTTTAGAAGAGTCATGAAGTTATTTCTTGTGAACTCTCCACTGTTGTTAGAGCATTGGACTGGTAGCTTATTGTTTCTCTATCTCTTCACCATAGTCGGCCTCATGAAACTTTGTGTTTTCTCTTGAGAGTGTAGCTCCAAGTGAAACAAGTTGCATTGATGATGAAAAAAAACATGTATCGGAGACCCAAATTCATCGTGGCTACTGGTAGTGGTTCGCATATTTTAGTGTGGATCAATTCAAGTTTCTCTAAAATGCTACACTTGCTCTTTGCAAGAGATATTTCTTGTGGCAAGTTTTTATTAATGTAGTCTTGGCATGGATCAAACATCATCTTGCGATCACATTACGTGTTGTAAAGTCCATTATTTTTGCTGCTACTTCTTCATACTCTCCATTTGCAGATGGATGATGTGGCCTAATATTTTGTGCCTGATTCATGCTTCTACATCTAAACTTTAGTGTAGATTTGCGTTTGCAATTGGAGACTTTTGGACCTTTCTGATTGGAGGGCTAAAGTGGAGTTCGATCATATCGCATGGGAAAAGACAACCCTTAGAAGATACATCCCCTTCACTACTAAGTAAGGTGATGTTGTCATTGTTGTTTTAAACTTGAGCTCCCCTCTTCATTTTTTGGTTGAGTGCTAGTAGGTTCACATCAATTTAAAGGATGTAGAAAACATCTTCAAGTTTAAACTAAGCTCCTTCATAACTTATCACTGCCTTTATGCCTTTTCTTAAAACCAAGACTTTCTTGTTCTTGGCAACTGTTATAAAACCCTTTGTGATAGGCTAAAGATCTAGGAGATAAGACGTATTCAATGTGATCCGTGATGTGAACCCATTGTGAATGCACCACACATAGGGTGAGCAAAGGTGGTTGTTGTTTTGCACATTTGAGAGCTAAAACACGTAATTTGAGTAAACGTAGTCTTCGATTCCTCCATTTTTTCCTGTGTTTACACAATTTAAGTCCTTAGTCTCCTTGTCACCTTCCTTCTTTTCCTTCCCTTTTTCAATTTGATTTTTGCCTTTGTAGCACGTATGCTTCTTTCGTAACACCTTATCCTTAGACAATTTTCTACAATGTATCTTTCATGGGGTATATTCTTACGCAGATGGTATAATCTTGATGATTTTGATTGTGTGCATTGGGGGAGTTACTGTTTTGGATTAGTCAAGTACTAGCGTAGGAAGATGATGGTTGAATCATGAGTTGACTCTTCAATGATGAACGAGCTACGTTTAAGTGGGATCTACTTGCAAGTGAGAAAGGTGTGTTTGATGAAAGCTAAGATTTTGCCTTTGGAAGTTTGCGTTTGTGATGGTCCATGAGCAATGTATTGCACACTTACGCCTTTGTCAACTCCAAGGTTTGCTTGAACTTCAACACATGCCTTACATTCTTCTAATCTCTTGTCTTAACACAAAGAAGGAATGTTACAAAAAACAAGTACTAAGATTGGAGCATCATGTAGTATAAGCAGTTCATTTAGGGACTTTGCTATATTGATGGTGTCTTAATTGTTTATAATGTCTATGAGGTTTATGTGCGATAACTGTGTAAGAAGTTGAGACTTGAAGGTTGGGTCTCTAGTCATGTATGCCTTGAGTAGGTAAGACCAAACATGCTCTGCAGGGTGAACAACTTTCTTGATAATCCTTATTGCTTGCGGGATGCGACAAGTGTGATGGGCATCCAGTACCGTTGAAACAACCTTGGTAAAGTAGTTGAACACTGCCATTTCTTCCGGTGACGATCGCATTGGCGGCGACAAGCAATGCTCGTTCCATGAACTTTATAAGTAATGAATATGAGAAACATTTTTAAACTTTTGCGCCTTGTGTGGAATGTTCTCTCCATGTACCTTGTTGACTTTGATGTTATAAAACTACAAGGATGGAGTTGCTCTCTTACTGGTTGAGGCTCAAGCGTTTGGAGTATAAGAGCCAGTTGAGCGTGATGGTGTGATGAGAATGGTGGTATGACTAGCATCCTTGAAGATATGTCAGGAAGTACAACCACATACCTTCATATGGAACCAATGTAGGCCGCATCTGTTGAAAGATAGCTTGTTGGAAGGTAGGTGGAGGATTTTCTTGAGAGTGATGGGTAGAAGATGTCTGTGTCTATTGTTTTCATTGCATTTGTTTTTTCTATTGTTGATACAATTATTCTTATCACAGGTAATTATACACTATGGGGTCATGCATGTACAGCTTGTATAGTTGAGAGTGATTCAATTGTCATTGATGTTGTGCATTTTGTGTTGCTAATGTTGCATATCATTGTTATAACTATTGTGTGTGTGAGCTACGTTTTGGCTCAAAGATTTTGCTTCACTTCCTAACGTTTCCCTACCATTACTTGTACTAGAAATGCTCCCTATTGTAGCATTCGTTGCGCTTCCTAAGCCAAGTGTTGCGCTTTTGTTGCTTAAGTGTGTGCGTGATTTGTGATGTGGCATCTTTTCATGTGATCCATGCGTAAACCATGGAGAAACTGTTGATTGTTAAGGGGAGGGGGACTTCCCCCTTGATTTTCAAGTGAAGGAGGACCTCCTTCTTGGTTTTCGGTTTCCATGTCTCTCATAAAAAACTCTATGATTTTGTAATGTGTATGTTTCAGTACAAGTCAAATGCGAGGACTAAACTTGCCATCACGTACTTGTACACAGACAATGGAGAGCGTCTCAACCTATTACTATTCCTATAGTAGATGTGCTAGCTAAAAGCACAACCTCATTCTAATACCATGGTCAGTTCATTCACGCCCATAACAAATACTTAGTAGGCTTTATCAACATGACAACATTATGATGTGCTTAGCTAGAAACATACATGTAGGAAGTGATGTGGGAAATCTTGATTGCTCCTTTTGGAATTTGCTTTTTTATGAACATACAAAATAACATGTAGAGGAGGAGTGTAAACAAGCCTTAGAGGAGTGTAAGTAGAGGAAGTCTCAAACTATGGTCTTTGGCTATGTTGGGGATGTTGTCTTGCGAGGTGACCAGTGGTGGACAATTGTCTTTCACGTAGATTGGCCTTAAGAATGTCTAGATGCCTTTTATTGAAGAAGGTAGTATTTCCACGTTCACTTGGTTGATATAGGAAAACCCTTTCAAGATTTTGAATCGTGTGCAAAGTTGAAAGTTTGACTTTGCTAACTTTCATGCCTCCTACGACTTTGGCACAACAGCCTTTTCATGTGCTTAGAGTTTTAATTATCACACCGTCTTTGATGTACAATTCTTTTGTATGAGAAGTTTTTAATCTTTAAACAAAAAATTCAAATTAAATTTTAATGTATTATGTAATTTATATCTTCTTAGAAAATTTTTAAGTTAAGGTTTTTCATGTCCAACTAAAATATACATGTGAGAGAGAGAGAGAGTGATAGGTAGATAGATAGATAGATAGAGAGAGAGAGAGACAGACAGAGAGAGAGAGAGAGATAGAGAGAGAGAGAGAGAGAGAGAGAGAGAGAGAGAG
>SZWC01031271.1:4773-15087 GCA_023375785.1 Penium margaritaceum | reverse complement strand
CAGCACCCCACGAACACAGTCCAGCTCTAACAGCGAGAACACATCGGTAGGATGTGACGACTACGCATAAAAAATGGGTCAATGATCATGACCCCAACAAGAGTGAATGTCCACATCACATGAAAGTTGGGTGATTTTACATGGTCAACAACCCTCGCTAGCCATGCAAAGGGACGCAACCCGATAGGAGAGAAGAAGAAAAAACAAAAGGAGCTAGCATAGCACGCTCATAAAACTTGATCGATGACGTGGGGAAGCATGGCAATTGTATGGACCACGATGATGGCTCATGACTGCATCTCAAAACACCCGCCGTCTATGAGTTTAGCATGCGGATGTGGATTGACAGCGTCTACATGGAAACCTCTCATAGGAGAAAAATATGCAACGATTAGACAATGACCGCAAGTAGCCGAGATGAATGGTGGATCGTGCAAGCACACAGTCTGTTTCTAGGATTGTTTATTCCTAGAGCTGCATGATGATGATGATGATGATGATGACAATGATGATGATGATGATGATGATGATGATGATGATGATGATGATGACGACGACGACGACGATGATGATGATGATGATGATGATGATGATGATGATGATGATGATGATGGCCATCATGACGATAATGATGATGATGTCATCGTCCCATTATTCGTCGGATTTGGCTAAGGAAATGTAGGGGAAGTATCATTTTCCGCACATATACGTTGTGACTTGGTGGTTCTCATGTGTAAACTAGCTCCACGCAACATGAAGCTAAGGTTCATTCTAAGCGTTGTAGAAATGTCTAGGAAAACGGTGAAGGAGAAACAAAGAAACGTCCTCTAACGACTATTAGGAAAAGATCGTAGGGGAGTGGTGTGGCACGTATTTGTTTAAAGTAACGGGCATTGTACACGCGATGCCACGTGCTTCAAAAAAAGTGTGCGGATAACGTAATCTTTACAAATTGAACAAGTTTTTCCGGAGCATAAAAATTACGGAAAATTTGACTTTTTACAAATGCCGAAGTTCGACTCCGGCAAATTTGACTTCTTGCAAAGTCAATTTTATGCAAGAAATTAGACAAAAGAACATTTGTAGACCAGAACACTGGGAAAGCAAAATTATGGCGTTGTTCTAAACAAAAAGGAGGATTCCTTTTTACCCACCGTTTGAAAAAGTTATGTGCAGGTTACCCACAGTTGACAATTTCATTTACGTATTGTCCAGTCATGGGAGAATATGACTGGTATGCCTACTTTTCGGCAGGTCCCTTCCGTTTTCCCCACACTTTTTAAGTGGTGCGCACAATCTCCAAATTTAAAAAAGGCAGCACAATTTACCCACTTCTTTCAGGATGACTCCGATACCCACTTTGGGCATCCGCTCGTCACTAAACGTGACGAGCAGATGTCCAAGGCTCGTGCTCCTAAACATCGCGAATCCTGCAAAACAGGGCCCACATCATCCCTGTCATAAGTGACATTGCCTTTTGATGACCTATATTCTTAATGTTAAAAAGTACTAATGTTCCTTCCTTTACTTCCAACATGCCCATGAAAACCACCATCGGCTGTTGGACGACAATCGATCAGCGCAAAATGGTCGTCATTGTTGGAGGACTATTCTATCTGAGAAAAATATTGATAACACGATCTTTATTTGCCATGTACATCGAACGGTTGGGGTTTGTGACATCCCCCGATGGAGATACTGGAGTTTTTTCTCCGAATTTTTGTAGAGCTTTCGAGACATAAAGATGAATGCGAGCTCATCGCCGTAGCTTCTTTTGTTCCATATCTCGTGCGGTACTAGGCAAGGAATAAACGAAAAGGCTTGCTTTGGAAGTGCGAAGACAGGACCGTGCAAGCGAAGTAACCCTCCATTTAATGAACTTCCATTGCACTATGCATCACACGCCGAAATAACGGAATCAAGATCGACAAGGTCATCCGAGTGTATGTTTTTCAAAAGAGGTCAATCGTCTCAAGCAAAATTGGGCCTGTTAAGTCGACCGAACAGTCAAGAAAACCCTCAAGCTGTTAGATGTTACGATCTTATGGACCACGACGAAGCAAGTTTACAAAGAGATAGTTATTTGTGTCATTTATATCTGCAATACTTATGTAGGAGTCACGTTTTGATCACTTCTACGGAGAACTAGTATATTCTAGCATGTATGATATGTTTTGTGATTAATGAGCGTATGTTAAGGTTGACGAACTGCCGTCGGATAGGACAATCTAATGTCTTGAGTATAAGCAAAGTATCGTATCTTTTGAGCAAAGTCACTAGAATGATACAAATAGTACCTTTTTGTACGCTAGCTGTCGACACTTGAAGCAAAGGGGCCGACGACGTTGGCCTCAGTTAAGTCGTTCTGACGTGCGATGTCCCATGCAACGTGCAGTTTTGTTTTTTTTTGCTTAATGTGGAAAGAAGTGAGTGGACCACCACCCGACCATACTCAAGCACGGATGCCCATGTCGATAGGCAAACCCCACCCGCCGAATGCAAGAACGAGCTGAACGATGCGAAATAGCCAACTTGTGGAGATGACATCGGACGGAAACTTCGAAACAAGGACCCAAGCCAAAACTGGCTGCGAAAGGCGACTATATTGTTCAATATTTTGGCAACAAAAAGGGAAGCATAACATTTGTCCTGTTGTATTCGTTGTTGCAACCCATGTAAACTGTAAGAAAACAAAAATCATGATAAATCTATACAATCCTAAAATATAAATTCTATACTACCCACCGTTCCTAGAACATGCATGTAATACTGGTATTGTAGTCATGATTTTTTGGAAGTGGTTACTTCAGTCACGGTTACTCGCTATTCGCATTTTGTGGACAATGCGATCACTAGTTAAAAAGAGTGGGTATTGTGGCCGTTTTGTGTACAAAGTGGGGTTTGGGGAATTTCGATGCTCAGAAGGTGGGTAAAAGGGAATTAATCCGAAACAAAAATTCCTTGAATTGAATAAAAGATATTGAATAGAATAAAGACGTTAACCACCTACACGTTGAAAGTGATTCACATTTTATTGAGTATTATAAGGTGATAAGTGTTGGAAATATTTTCAAACAGATACATCAGATGGCCTGTGCCGCTTGCCACAAACATCAATAATGGTCTCTTTGAGGAGGAGGTTGTGGTTTGTACATGACCTCGTCATCCCAAATAATCATTGTTAGTGGCCAATGTCGCGTTTTTGCATCACTTCCTCCAATCTTCGGTGATATGGCCCTGGTTTGCGCATGGATGGAAAAGTAGCATGCATATCGGCTTTCAGTCACTTCTTTCAACCATTGTGCATTAACCGCCTTTTGGCTGTCTTCCCTTTGCTTTTGTTTCCAACACTGAAGTCCATGGATGGAGTTGCGTACACGCAAGTTTGAACACAGGCGCTTGAATCATTGCCTTGAACCCAGCCGTGTCACGCCTTCATGCTGCACCTGACAGACGGCCGTTCGAACCAAACCTGGGTTGGGTCTCCAAGATGCGTAGGGTTGGCTATTTTTATCGCGGAGAAACCTATTATGGAAATGGAGATTTCTAAGCGTACCTGTGAAATGTTTGTTGGTTTTTTACGCATCTCTCATTCTGCTCTGTTGTGTCCTCCCGACTTGTGTACATCAGCGTGCAGATGACTGACGGCGAGACTCGACGCTGATGGAGTGTCGTCCGGTGGAGCCGACGCACCCTGAGGTCTACTCGCAGTTCGCTGGAGCCTCCTCTCTCCGGCGATGTGCTCAGCTCCATCGGCAGGCCTCCTCGGCGGTCGTGCTGCCGGCGGTCACTGCCACCGCAGTTGCTGTCTGCATACGTCCAGCACGTCACATCGCGTCTGCATCGTCATGCTCTACATATGGTCCTTGTTGCATGTTGCATGGCCCTGTTCAGCGTCTTGGACCATCATAGGCACTGCCTGGATTCGGGCAGTCATAACTCCTTGCTACTATTTTTCTAGCTGTTTCTGACCGCACGGCTGCGTTTGCAGCGTTAGTATTTTGGTATGGTCTAGTTTTCATGCAAATCAGACGACGCCCGGGTTTTGGGCTGTCGGTCGTCTGGCAGGCCTCACCGAGAAAACCTACCAGCCTGAAAATAGAGCTATTTTCTGATTGGTTGTTGAACTGATTAACAAGCTCTACAGAGCTGGGGGGAGGCTAGTTCTTGGAGGGGTCTCCCATTGTGTCTCATTCTTGATTGCTAATCAGTTCCTTTCAGTTTCCAGCTGATTTCTGACGCAAACACTGGCGCGCGCACTTCTGAGTAACAAACCAAGAGCTTCCAGACTTAGTCTCTAGAGCAGCAGACTGAGGGGGCAGCTAACTTAAGCAACTGGCGTGGAAGCCCGCACCCTGCATCAACAACGCTGCTGCCCCAACCTGCTGCCTAGCATCTTTGTCTTGGTATCAGAGCTAGAGCGTAGCAACAGCAGCAGAAGACTGACATACATGTGCCAGACAACGCCGGCGGACCTCCATATGCGCCAGTGCAGGGGAAATGCTGCCAGATTTTTTCCGGCAGCATTCACCCACCTGGTGGCGGCGTCAAAATTCTTCCCACGGCCACTAGGCCAGGGGAAATGCTCCTGGATTTTTTCTGGCAGCACTAACCCAACGTTTGACGCGAGGAGGTGAGCGGCCAGCCACGTCAGGCCCTTGCTGGCGACGACGCACGCGGCGACATCCTCCATGTGTGACTGACGGCAGCAGCCAGCAGCAGCAGCAGCAGCTTGCCGCAGCAGCGAGCAGTGGCAGCAACAGCCAGCAGCACCAACACACAGCAGCAGCTGGCAACAGCAGCAGCTCGTAGCAGTAGCAGCCCGTAGCAGCAGCTGCCGGCAGCAGCAGCAGCGGCAGCGAGCAGCAGCCCGCAACAGCAGTAACGCCCAGCAGCTCGCAACAGTAGCAGCCGGCGGCAGCAGCAGCAGCCGGCCGCAGCAGCAGCTGCGGCTACAGCAAGTAGCAGTAGCAGCTACAGCAGTAGCAGCAGCCGTAACCGTAGCAAGCAGCAGTAGCAGTTGCAGCAGCAGCAGCTGCAACTGCCCGCAACTCGCTGCGAGCAGCGAGCTGCAGGCAGCGAGCTCGCTGCCCGCTACGAGCAGCAAGCAGCGAGCTCGCTGCTCGCAGCTCCTTGCTCGCAGTGATGGGCAAGAAAAACAAAAAACAAACACAAAAACGCGCAGGGAATCCCCCTTTTTTTTCTCCTGTTCGCTGTAGCCACAACATCCGTAGTCGTAGTAGCAGTAGTAGCCGCAACAGCAGCAGCAGCCGTAGTTGCAGCCACAGCTACAGCAGCAACAACAGCAGCGGGCGTAGCACGCAGTAGCGGCAACTGCAGCAGCAGCAGCAGCCCCTGCTGCAACCGCAGCAAGCAGTAGCAGCAAATGCAACAGCAGCAACAGCCGCAGCCGCAGCCGCAGCAAGCAGTAGCAGCTGCTCTAGTAGCAGCAGCAACCGCAGCCACAACAGCAGTAGCAACCGTAGCCACAGTAGCAGCAACAGCAGCAGTAGCGGCCGCAACAGCCGTAGTAGCGGCCGCAGCCGCAGTTGCCTCAACAACAACAGCGACAGCAGCACCAGCCACCATAGCAGCAGCAGCAGCAGCAGTAGTGGCAGCACCAACAACACCGCGACTATAGCCCCAGAGCAGCGGCTGCATCCACCGTTGCTGAAGTGAGCTTCCGTCCGTTGACATCACTACTACCGTCACAGCTGGCGTCATCAACCAAAAAAAAATACAAGGGGGAAACCAGTAGCACTGCACACACGTAGTAGCCTCTACGATCGTCAGCCATCCTCAATTGACGTCACTGCTGACATCAGCAACACTCAACAAAAAAAAAGGAGGGGGGAAACACTACACCATGACTGGTAGCCCCATTGGGGAGGGGTCCTCCTCTGATGGAGGGACCCCTTCCCCCCCTTTCATGTAGCGACTGCAGTAGCAACAGCAGCAGCAGCAGTAATAGAAACAACAGTAGCAGCAGCCGTAGCAACAACAAAAGTAGCAGCAACAGCAGCAATAGTAGCCGTAGTGGCAGCCGTAGCAGTAGCAGCCGTAGCAGCAGCAGCAGCAGCACCAGCACCAGTAGCAGCAGCAGGAGCAGCACCAGTAGCAACAGTAGCAGCAGCCCAATGGTGTCGTTGGCGGCAATCCTGAACCCCTCGCTGCTCTTCAGCAACAGCTCGCCACCTTGACGCAGTAGCTTGCAATGCTATAGCCAGTAGCCACTCAGACTGCCTCCAGTGTGCTACCGTCCTTCGTCCCTCCTGGGCACGCCAGTCCAGTTGTGTCTGCTGCATGTACTACCTCGCATAGCAGCAGACTCAGCGCCAGCGGCAGACAGTGACCTCTGTCCTTGGCCCCACTCCGGGTGCCGGCCGCAGGCAGAAGGACTTTGAGACGCCGCCGCCGCCGCTTCAGGCTGGCGAGCAATTCCGGAGCTGGGAGCTCAGCTTCCAGATATGGGCGCAAGGTGAGGGTCTATGGGCATACTACACCCTCCCTTACGACTACATCCGGGCGGACCAGTTGTACGACGCTGGTCGCGCCATCCGTGCCCTTGTCCCAGTCGCCCCTCCAGCTTCCCGCCTGGCCCTACAGCCTTTCCTCGGCGACTTCATTGCTGGCGACATCCCGGACCCTGCAGCCGCATGGCATGTCCTCACCAGGCCCCATCGCCTATCCAGCGACGCTCAGATCAGCCGTCTGCTCTGGGAGTTCAACTCCCTGCACATGGGGGAGACCGAGATGGTCACTACCTACTGGCAACGGGCGGAGGACATCCTTCGTCATCTCGGTAAATCTGATGCGCCCCCTCTATCCGCGCTCCTCACCATCAAACGCGGCGCCACCAGCGCGTACGCGGACGTCTTCGTACACTACCCCCAGGACGTCCTCTCCACCATGGCGGCCCAGGGCACCCTCATGCCCTGGGCATATGAGCTCTTCCTTCGCATCGAGGAAGCTCGCCAGGAGTCCCAGCTCCAACGCACGGAGGCCCTTGCATCCCCTGCCGTTGCCTCCCCTACCGTTGCCTGCATGGTCGTCGCCTCCTTTGTTGGAGCTACCTCATCGTCTTTGGGGAAGAAGAAGAAGAAGAGTCGGAACAAGAAAGGCAAGGGTCCGCCGCAGCAGCAACAGCAGTCGTCGACAGGGTCCAGCAGTGGTGGCTCGGTCTACCACAACTGTGGTCAGCCCGGGCACGGGTGGTACACGTGCCCGCTCTCGACGGACGAGGCGCGCGTCATCGCCACCATGCGTCACCAGCGGGAGCGTCGTCTCGCCTTTGCCGCTGTCGCTGCTGCTGGCCCTTCCACTCCGACCTCGTCCAGTAGCCCTGCCACTCCGATAGCTTCGCCTGTCCCATTGCCACCCGTGCCGCAGCAGTACTACCCACAGCCGTCGACGCCTCTGCTTCCTTTGTCGGCTCAGTCCTCCTACTACCCGGGCTCCGGAGCCATCACTCCGCACTCCGTCTACACTCCCGGGACGTCCTCCCGTGAGCGTCAGCTGGAGCAGTTCATCGCGCTCCAGCTTGGCCTGCCTCACCCTCCTCCCCAAGGAAGTGCAAGTTGCATCACCCCCTGCCTTCCTGCCCAGTCTTGCGGAAGCGTAGGGTCGTCTTGGGGGAGCACGGAAACACGTGTGGCACAGTGGGAGTAAACTGTACTTGTTATTCAAGTGTCAACATACAAGACTATATGTACATGATGACACATCCTAGGCGACCCGAGGTCGCCGAGCCGTGCGCGGCTCTGTATGGGCCTGGGATGAGCGTTATTGCCTCAGCGTCACGTAGCTCATCTTCCCAGCTTTCCAACGCACCAAGAATCGCATCATTCCGTGGAGGAACGGCCGAGATATGGCTGTTTCCGTGAACTATTGCAATCTGCCGCTGGCAGCACCACTTGCGGCGGTGACGGCCGCCCGAAGCGCCCTTTCTGGTAATAACACACCGGGGCGCCATTCCGAAGTGCCCTTGGCCCTCAATGATCCTTGACTCATTGACTATCCGGGCCCCAAGGTGCGCTTCGGCTTTGTTGGGTCGTCCGAGGGTCGAGCCTCAGTCTTTGGGGATGATTTCCCGTCACCTTTTTCCCCTCGGCTGGTCCAACCTTTGGCCGGGCGTATCTTCCTCAATTCTTGATGGATCGACCCCGTTCTTGGGTCGATCTCGCATGGTTTTTCCTTTAGATTCCAAATCCACAGTCATCTTGTACATTCAAGGAAGCCACAAGCCGTAATCAGTGTCGTTGGCACTGCCCGGCTTACACTACCCCCCCCCTTTAGGAGCGAGCCGTCCCGGTTCGCTCTTGATAGTCCCGGAGGATGGCATTCACCCTGCCAACATTGAAGTTGCGGGCCGGCTCCCATGAGTTTTGGGGTGCATCGTAGCCCTTCCATTTGACCAGGTACTCCCATCCACGACCACGACGACGGTGGTTAAGGATGGCCTCCAACTCAAACTCTTGCTCGCCCTCGATCACCACCGGAGGGGGAGGTTCAGAACTGCGGCCAGGGAAATGCTCGGCCGGATCGTGGTAGAGCTTGAGCTTGGAGATGTGGAACACATCGTGGACAGGCATGGAAGGCGGAAGAGCCAACCGTACAACCACGGGTGTCCGCATTTCAAGCACCTCGAACGGACCAAGCCACCGGGGTTTTAACTTGTCCGACCGGACCCCGTGAAGCTTGACATGTGCGCTGTTGAGAAGCACACGATCACCGACCTTGAATGTTGCGTCTTCGCGTTGGCGGTCTGCTTGTACTTTCTGCTGCTCTTGCGCCTTCTTCAATGCATGTCGCGTTGCCGCCCAAATCTGCTGGAAGTCACGTGCGGTAGACTCCACCGCGGGCAGGTTGCTTGCGACGTGCAAACTGAGGGGCATGGCGGGCACCGTCCCGTTCACCACCTCAAATGGCGCCTTGCCGGTGGAGGCGGACGTGGCAGAGTTGTACGCCAGTTCAGCGATTGGCAATCGCTGGTCCCACGCCGTCTCGTCCGGATCACCCACTGTACGGAGGAGCTGCTCCAACGTCTGGTTTGTCCGCTCCGTTTGCCCGTCAGTTTGGGGATGAAAACTGGTCGACAGCTGCACCTTGCTGCCGTACCGTTCCATGAGTTCTCGCCAAAACTTGCTTGTGAAACGCGGGTCACGGTCGCGCACAATGGACCGCGGCATGCCATGAAGACGCACCACGTGCTCGAGGAACAACCGGGCCGTGCCTTCCGCGCTCACCGTATCACGCGTCGCAATGAAGTGCGACATCTTGCTGAAGCGATCCACCACCACCAACACCGCATTGTGGCCTGCCGCTGTCGTGGGCAAACCCGTGATGAAATCCATGGAGATGTCCTGCCACGGCTGCTCGGGGATGGGCAAGGGTTGGAGGAGACCCGGGGTCTTTGTCCTCCTCGCCTTGTGGCGTTGGCACACGTCACAACTTCGGCAGAATTCAGCCACCTCCGACGACATGGTTGGCCACCAAAAGAAGCGAGCCACCGTCTTCAAGGTTTTTTCGACAGAGAAGTGACCACTTGGGCCACTGTCATGGCATTCCTCCAAAATCAGCTGTCGAAGCGCGGGCACCGCGGGAACCACCACCTGTTGAGTGCCGCGCCGTCGCCAATACGGCGCCTCGAAGAAAAATCTCCGAGCGTCGCACTCCCCATGCGCCTCGTATCCCTCCGTGAAGAGATTCACAAGGAAGGTCCGGTCGCCGTGAGAGTGCGTCGGCAGGGTTGATGCGACCCGGCCGGTACACGATCTCGTAGTCAAAGTGCGACTCGAGGTACTCCACCCAACGCGCTTGCCGCCGACTCAGGTTCGGCTGCATCTTGAAGTACTTCAACGCGTGGTGGTCGGTGTAGACCGTGCACTTCCGCGCCTCGAGGTAGCACTGCCAGTTCTTGAAGGCTGCGACCACGGCGAGCATCTCCTTGTCATGGGTGGCGTAGTTCAGCTCCGCCCCGCGCAACTTGCGCGAGTAGTAGGCGACCGGTTGCGACCCGTTGCCAAAGTCCTGCAAAAGGATTCCACCAATGGCCAGGTCCGATGCATCCGTCGCCATTTCAAACTCACGGCCGCTGTCGGCCAAGTGCAAGGCCGGCGCGGAGGTCAGAGCCCGTTTGAGATTCTCAAAGGCTTCTTGTTCGCTAACTCCCCAACTCCACTCGCGATCCTTGCGAGTGAGATTGGAGAGTGGCGCTGACACTCCCGCGTAGCCAAGGATGAACCTGCGGTAGTAGTTGCAAAAACCAAGGAACACTTGCACATCATGCACATTACGCAACTTCGGCCACTCTTG
>SZWC01031270.1:3815-17403 GCA_023375785.1 Penium margaritaceum | reverse complement strand
GAAGAAAGGGGTCATCGCTTGATCATGATCGAGTGTAGTGGGAGGGCCGGTTTGGCCCTCCCTTCTCACTGAAGCGAGGGGTGGTTGTGCACCACCCCTCGCGTCAGTGAGGGCTGGCCGGCGGCCAGCACTTCGCTGGCCGCCGGCCAGCTCGCTGCCGGCCGGCTGGACGGCCGGCGGCTGGCCAAGCGACCGGCCGGCCACCAGCGGCCAGCCGCCAGCCGCCGATCGCAGCCTCAGCCCGATCGGTGGCTGAGGGGCCACAAGGGCCTCGAGGGCGAGGCCTCGTGGCCTAGTGCTCTCCCCCCCCCTCGGCCTCCTTGCAAGCGAGCAAGCGAGGACGAGGGACAGGGGGGGCGAGGTGAGAGCGAGGAACAAGGGATGCGCACGAGAGAAGTCAGCGCGAAATCACCGATCGTGCCTCGCACACGACGATTTCGCTCCGACGCGTCAAAAACAAAAATCGAGTTCTTGAAGGAAGAACTATGAGTTTTGAAACCAGAAAACTCGTGCGAATGCACGAGTTCGAGGTAAAAATCCCCGGTTTGGGTCCCAAAACTAGGGGTAAGGTTAAAAACAGAAATGGGCCTCCGGAGACTAAAAAATGTTCGAGTCTCCCTGCTCTGGATCGTTGATGACGATAGCCCCTCCTGCGAAGGGGGAAAACACCTGACGCGGACTGAGAACGCCATTCTGCGAAGTCCGACGATGACTTCAGAGCACAAGCTGGAGACACGGCGCGTTACAATGGTTCTCAAAGCAAGACGACCCCCGGGATTAAGGGTTCGATGGAAACGGCGGCTACACTGTATATAAGACGCCGCCGGAAGCTACAAGGAGTAGCAGAAACGCCAAAAGGGACTATGGCATCCATACTTCACAGATTGAAGCACTATAAAGTGCGTTGGAGAGCTGGAAAAAATCTCTACCTGGTGGAGCCATTTCCTTCCAACCTCTCCTCACTTCCAGGGAGCAAGGAGGATTTTTTGGGGGCGGGGTGGGGAGTTCCCACTCTAAAAAACCAGAAAATCCTCCCCTTGTACAGGACTCATCCCCCCTCCCTCACCCAAAAAACTGGGACAACTCCCTTTCCAAAAAGGTGGGACTCTCACGACCTAAGAGCACCCTATAAGGAGGAGGGTGATACATTGAAGGGTCTTGACCGCACGTCAACGCTGCCGAATTAATGGAGACGCCGCCCAAGAACACGAGAGGCGTCGAGGAGCATGAAGAGAAGACCAAGGAAGACAAGAAGGCAAAGGGAGGACAATAAATTTGAAGAGGGACTGAAGGAGTTGCTAGGATCTGCTAGATCTTCTTTTCCATTCTTTGTCTTTGTTTTGTGAGTGGCACTCACATTTGTTTTTGACATTCCCTTGTACTTTAATTTTCTGTTTTCCTAGGTACTATACCTTGCCAATCGCCGTGAGTCACGGCTTAGGAAGACTATTTTGGAAATCCATGCCCTTGTGCCGGCGTGGCGGCCTAGGAAAATAGAAATTTAAACTATAATTTCCTCACTGATTGTGAGAGCAAGATTTTAGGAGGCGATTCCTTCTCAAAGTTGTAAGGTGATCCTCACAACGATCCGCACGTGCTAGTTGCACAAGAGACGAGATGGCAAGTGCTGGACCGTCCAAGACCAACAAGGGCAAGGTGGTGACGGCCTCACCACACGCCCTCGGCGGACTCCAAGTCTTGGAAGCCGCCGCCACAAGCACGGTTGCCAAACCAAAGGCAACCGTACCACCAAAGGCAACCGACGCCAACCTCGACGACATTGAGAAGCATGCAGAGGCCGCAAAGGTGCTCAATGAGAACGTCGACGCACACATGGGCGACCCCCACGCGACTGACGACGCGATAGAGGAGGATCTTCCGGAGGGGGACCCCGACGAAGAGCATGACGCTGACAATGACGAAGGTGATGAGGATCGTGATCATCGCCATCGTCGTGTGGCAAACTCGAGCCGATTGCTTGAGATGGGCAAGGCGCTAGCCGCATCACCTGAAGCTGCCAATAGTAGTGAGACTACCGAGAGCGGCAAGGGTGCCAAAAGCAACCACGCGGGAAGTTCTTGCGAGAACAAGCCGGACGATGTCATCGCGAAGGCAATTTGCGATGACCGCCGTAGGCTTGTGGAGTTTGGTGTTGAGGCGGCGGGCAGACTCAATATCACCACCGATGGTGGAGGTACGACGCCACTCGGAGGAGTGGGGGCGGACCCCCCTTCCTACAATGTGGCCGCAATGGGGCAGGGTAGCCCTCACTTACGCATCGTCGTTGACGACAGTCTCCTCCAAAAGGTGGGGCTCCTTGGAGGCGTGTACGCGATCCGTACTCTCCTATAGTGGGTAAAGGTGCACGGACAATGCGAGGCCCTAGACGCTATCGTCGATGCTCTGACGACATCAGAGCTTAATTCGCGTTCACCAACCTGCTGGCCCACATCGGGCAGAGCATCACGGACCTTGACCGTGATCGCCAGCTACAGCACTTGGCCGCCCATAAGGCAAGCCGTCGATGCAACGACCTCGACAACACATTGCAGAGCGTGACCCAGGAGCCGATGCAACAATGAGCGCAGCACACCACAGCTGTAGATGCCATTGCTGATGGTAGCGACGACTTGCCTACCTCGGTGACTTTGGGGTCGGTCATGAACACGTCCTTCCTCCACAATGTGGAGATCTTCTGGAAGGGCGTGAAGTTGACCATCTGGCTGAACCGCATGGAGCACGTCCTACGCGTCTACAAGGCTCCACTCAGTTAGTGGGGCGTCCTTGCCACGACTCGGCTTCAAGACTAGCTTTTCAAGTACGTGGTCAAGGAGTGGAGTGCACAAAGGCCTCACCTCGAGTGGCAGCCCATGCCGTGGGAAGCCTTCTGTGCAATCATGCGTAAGAATTGTACCCAGTGTCAGGAGGCACAATGCGCCTTCCACGAGATCAAGGACTTCAGGCAGCTGGGTAACTTGCTTGAGCCTACTTGAGCGAGTTTACCGTACTCCTCAAGGAAGCCAAAAGCTTCACCGAGAGCGACGGTACCCACACCTTCAAGTACCCAAAGTGCTTACTTCTGGAGTACTTGCGCGATGGTCTTACCAGTGAGAAGCTGAAAGACAAGACCACCACAACTGCAACGGGCAAATCTTGGACAAGCAGGAGGGCGTTGCGAGACTACATGAGCGAAGTGTATTCGATGAACTGAAAGCACTAATCAGATGCACAGCAGAACGTGCGTGCATAGCAAGGCTGCGATGCACACATGGATGCTGTAGAGGCTAGAGGAACAACCGGGCAATGGGGCGGGGTAAAGGGCAAGCAGCCGGCAAACCCCTTGGCCAAGAAAACTCGTGGGAACAAGCCCCCCAACCATAAGTGTGGCCGCAAAAATGACAAGCTGCAATTGGCGCGCGAGCGTCGTAACAGGGCCTTCCGCGAGGGACAGTGCCACAACTGCATGCAACCTGGACACTTCAGGGCTCAGTGCCCTGAGGCTGGTGGTGGTGGACAAGAGGCCGCGGCGTTAGCCGCAGCCGTAGCACCTCGTGGGGAGGCTGCAGCAGGAGGCCGCAGACAGGGTTGTGGACAGGGTTGCGGTCGAGGCAATGGGCCCAGTCGTGGTAACGGACAAGGCCGTGGGACGGGTTTTCCCCACCCCTGAGTGACATTAGTGGGAACCACTCACGGGTTAAACTGGATCACAAGTGTGGGTTCTTGTTTTTAGATGAGGATGTTGAATAATTTGAGTTTTTGACGAGTTCAAATTTCTCTATTGTTTTCTCGTATCTCATCGAACCCCATTCTCCACTTGCTGGTTGACATTGCCCACTAAATCTTGCATCACCAGACGAGTCGCATGACCGAAACTGCTTAGTGGTGGTAACACCGACCACTGTGCGAGAATTGTGTAACACAGTGATTGAAGCAAACACCCTCAAAGCGATGAGATCAATCACGTTTGTGGTACCTTTAGTTGAAAATTTTCATTTAGTGAAATTTAGAGACTGGAAGGTGCTAGCCAGATTCACACGTTCCCACAAGAGGTAGACTAGAGTAGGTGAATCATGGGAGTCACGGTGTCCGCCATCTAGATTACGTGTTTATCACAAACTCAGCTTGTCAATGTTGAGCCTGTTCACTCGGAAGAGTGGAGGCAACATGACGATGTAGTTCAAAGGACACCTAGCTGGTGCTCTCGTGAACGTACTTGCTGACACTGGAGGAGATGACTCCTTTGTTAGCCTTGGCCTTACCCAACCGGTTGGCTTGAAGTACAAGCCATCGAGTGGCGTAGTTGTCGTTAGTGACAACCGTATGGTACCCGTGGTCGGTACTTGTAAAGAGAAAATTTGTATTCAAGGGTACACACAGAGTGTGATGTTGAATATACTCGACCTTCTTAACCCGTTTGATGTGGTACTAGGCTATCCCTGGCTCCGTGAAAACAAGGCTCTAATGTGTTTTTAATCAAAGTGTTTGATCCTCCGGAAAGGAAAACATCACTTTACGTTGATTCCGAGCACGGAGTTATTGCCGACCTGGCTCAAAGTCCATGCCAGCTTGTTTGCGATGCAGGTCAAGAGACGTATTCAACAAGATTGTCGATACTTCTTGGCTCAGCTGCAGAAATTGGAGGAAGACGTGAAGGAAGACACGCCACAAGAAATCAAAACCCTATTGGTGGAGTTCTCGGATGTATTCCAAGACCCACCGACTGGGCTTCGACACATGGGCCACACAATTCCGTTGGAAGCAGAGGCAACCCCTCTGTTCAGACCCATGTATCCCCCTAGTCCAGTAGAAAGGTGAGAGGCCAAATGCCAAATCAAAGAGTACCTTGGAAGGGATGGATCGAGCCAAGTAGCTCGTCATACGGTGTGTCGATCCTTTTTATGAATAAAAAAAAACGGTGGTTCACGCATGTGCGTGGATTACCGGGCGTTGAACAAGCTCCTGACGGTGAAAAATCGATACCCTTCACTGCTGATTGAGGACCGTTTTGACCAACTCCAAGGGGCAAAAGTATCTTCGTCCTTGGATTTGTCTCAAGGGTACCATCAAATCCGCATCACGGAAGATGATGTACCCAAAACCGTGTTTCGAACGCACATGGGACACTAATAATTTCAAGTGTTATACTTCAGGCTTACAAATGCCCCGGAAGCCTTCCAAGGAGAAATAAACCAAACGTTTGCCAAGATACACGGTCAGGTTGTCTAGGTTTACCTGGACAACATCCTTGTTTTTTCCAAGTCAATGGAAGAGCACAGAGAACATCTGCGTGAAGTACTCGCAATCCATCGAGAAAAGAATTTCTATGCAAAAGTAAGCAAGTGCAAGCTTGCACAAGATGAGCTCGAATACCTTGGACATATATTCGGCAAGAATGGCATCTGCGTCGACGCACAAAAGGTCTAAGCCGTTATAGACTGGCCAAGTCGGGAAAATGTTGGGAAGATTCGACCTTTTCTCGGCCTTGTAAACTACTTTTGATGGTTTATGCAAGGGTATTCGACCTTGGTAGAACCGCTAACCAGGCTCATGCGAAATGACGTGCACTGGGAATGGAAATCTGATTGTGAGAACGCTTTCCTCAAAGTCAAAGAGCTTCTATCTACAGCGCCAGTCATAGCTCTTCTGGATCCATCCCAACCGCAGGAGGTTCGATGTGATGCGTCGGTAGTAGGGCTCGGAGCTTCGTCATGGAGAACGGTCACCAAGACGCGTATGAGAGCGAAAAGCTCATCCCCGCAGAAACGCGATACACGACTGGGGATCAAGAGCTCCTTGCAGTAGTACACACTTTCAATATGTGGCGTTGCTACCTCGAGGGTGCTGAAGGGGGTGTTACGGTCGTGACCGACCATAACCCATTGGTGTTTTTCCAAACACAAGCGAATTTGTCAAGATGGCGGGCACGTTGGAGGGACTACCTGAGCCGGTTCTTGTTCACATGGGAATATCGGCTAGGACGCATCAATGTGGCCAATCCACTAAGCCGATACCCTGTGGAAATTGAAGTAACCACCAAGGTCGGTGGGTATTTTGTGGCCATTGCAATAGCAACAGTACAATCACCAGATCCCCCTTAACCACTACGGCAACCACCACGAGAGATTATCCATTACAACGATTTTGTAAACAGGATCTAGATGGGATACTGTGTGGATTCTTGGTTTCAAGTCTCTTGAAATTTGGACAACTACAAATTGGTGGAGGCCGCAGGAATCTTTTGGCACGGAGAACAAGTTGTTGTGCCAAACTCGGGAGACCTTTGAGCACGGATTATCTCCCAGTTCCACGACCCGCCGGTCACATGTGAGGTGGGAACTCAAAAGACCGGAAAGGCACTCTCGGACCACTATTGGTGGCCAGGATCGACTGTTGATGTCCATAAGTAGTGCATGACATGCAATCCATGTCTTCGGAATAGGGCTAGTAACAAGAAGCCTGGTGGAATCCTCCAACAGCTTCCCATTCCTGGGACTCTATGGGAGTGCGGAAGCATGGACATCATTACTGGTCTTCCGAACATGGCCCCTGGCAACGATGCAATGCCAGTGGTTGTGGATCTTCTGACAAAGATGACACACTTAATTCCTATAACCACTGGCTTGAACACAGAGGAGACCGCTCGTCTCTTCTTTGAGGGTGCCGTAAAGTACCACGGCTTGCCGTTGCGCATTATCACCGATCGAGATCAAAACGTTTCTGGTACGTTCTAGCAAAAGATGCACGAGGTTTTTGGCAGTGAGCCGCAGATGTCGACAACATTTCACCCTCAAACTGACGGACAAACAAAGTGCATGAACCGCACTCTGGATCAAATGCTCTGCATGTACGTGGACCTTCCCACGAATGATTGGGACAAATTCATAGCACCGGCAGAGTTTGCGGCGAATAACTCGGTAAACGAGTCTACGTAGTTCACACCATTTGTATTGAACAGTGGTCGGCATCCAGTGGTGCCCACTTTAGTGGTGAAGAGTGGGATTAGAAGAGGACAAGTTCCTTCTGCTCAAGCCTTTGCCGAGCGCATTAACTCCTTGTTACAAGAGGTGAAGGGTTACCTTAAAGATGCTCGGCAATGTAAAAAGGCATGTGCCGTCAGAAGTCGCCGTGAGGTCTCGTTTGACATTGGTGGCATAGTGTTGCTTGACACTTAGAATCTTCAACTAAAGTTGCCAGGGGCACAAAAAGCTCTACCGAAATTGATTGGGCAGTTTTCCATCGTTGCACACATTGTGCCAGTGGCATACCGATTGCTGCTTCCGACGAGTATGAAGATACATGACGTATTTCATGTGAGCCTGTTGGCTTTGCACATGGCAGCAGGAATCGTTTAGCCACCACTGGCAATCCTTGTTGCCGATGGCCAATACAAGGTTTTTCCCCTACTCCAGCACCGAGAGCATACTCTCTGGTCGCGGGCTGTTAGGGAATACCTCATTCATTGGGCCGGGCGTGGACGTGAACGTAACTCATGGGAGCTCAAATCTTGGTTGCCCATAGGGGTGGTCAACGAGTATTGGAGCGAGCTCGCAGCTCGCACGGATCGACGCGTGCCAGGGGGTACCACCTAAATGCGGAAAAAGATAAGAACATTCCCGTAGGGCGGCATTCATGGACTGCAACCATAGGAGGTTGGGGACGCCCAACATGGTTGTTGCGTGGACGCTCCAACCTAAAGGGGAGAGGCCGCTAGCCGTGTTGACCGACAAGATACAGCTTAGGTCCAAGTGCCATGCACGTGTTCATGTTTCGCTGGTGATTGAAATTATTCAATTTTCTTTCACGATGTTGATGACTCACTGACAAACAATCTTGCGTGTAGTTCATGAACGGGGACGGTTCATAATAAGTGGGGAGGAATGTAGCGAGAGGGCTGATCCGGCCCTCTTCGCTGAAGCGAGGGGTGGTTGTGCACCATCCCTCGTGTGAGCGATGGCTGGCTGCCGGCCGGCACTTTGCTGACCGCTGGCCAGCACTTTGCTGACCAATTGCGAGCTCGCAACTGGCCGGCTGGATGGCCGGTGGTCGGCCAAGCGATCAGCCGGCCACCAGCGGCCAGCCGTCGGCCGCCGATCGGCGGCTGAGGGGCCACGAGGGTTTCGAGGGCGAGGCCTTGTGACCTACTGCCCTCACCCCCTCCCCCTCGTCCTCCTTGCAAGCGAGCAAGCGAGGAGGAGGGATAGGGGAGGCGAGGTGAGAGGGAGGAACGAGGGATGCGCACGAGAGAAGTCGGCGCAAAATCACCGATCGTGCCTCGCATGCGACGATTTCAAGCCGATGCGTCAAAAAGGAAACTTGAGTTTGTTTAGGACGAACTATGAGTTTTGGGGCAGTACTCCCGCATCAGGTGCAAGAAGCTTGTACAAGACATTGCATCCAGGTTTGAGGAGCACATCATGGGAGGTGAGATATTGAGCATCTTGTGGCTGCGAGAAATTTATGGCTGAGAGTGTCACTGCTAGAGAGAAAAGTTGAAAACGGTTGGCAAACTAGTTTTGGCTCGAATGAGCCTTCATCAGTCCAATGCTAAACATGGATGTTTCTCTACGCATATGTAGTGACACAAAACAGCAAAGAGAGGTAGCGGGAACTACGCGTGCCATAGAGCTACCCAATCGGACCTTGGGACTGTCTGGTTGAGTGCTTGTGCACGAATTTGTGCATTTTCAGGGAGTCAAGCCCACACCAAGTACTTTTTCAGGTTTTCTAGTAGACGCCAAGCCAGAATGAAACGAGACGAGAACACGGTGGGGTGAATGTTTCTTAGACGATTCGAAAACTGCCTAAGAAGTCCCCTTAAGTGTAAAGTTTTGGCTCGTGGTGTGAGCAGAGTTTTCAGCACGAGAGGTTTACCTGTTTCCTTATTCTGACTCTGGGTTTTTTGTCTTGTGCTTGGTGGATTGCAGGAGCTTCTGTCGGGCAGAAAATATCCAAAGAGGGAAGATCTTGGACAAGAAGTGAGGAGGATATCCTCTGGTGTGAAGTCGTTGGAAGAAGTTCTTCTTGATGTTGGAGAAGTCTCGTTGAGTAGAACATTGAAGAAGGTATCTTCGTAGTTCGGACAAGATGAATGCGCATTNCGGATATTGTCGTCAAGCGAGTTGAGGGAAACAAGGATGTGCTGCAGACTGCTGCGGGGTCCATCCCATATGATGAACCCATCATCAATGTACCTCCGGTGATGGCCAGGTTAAATTGGAGTTTTTTGTACAAGTAGTCAGTCAAAATTCATCAACAGGACTGCAAAACAAACTGCCCATGGGGTACCCATTTCTGTTCCTCTGATCTGATGCCATGTTCTGCCTTGGAATTCTACAGAACGTTTTGTCATAACCCATCAAAGAAGTTGAGAAAGGAGTAGCCCAGGTTTGTGCCCGGATTGCCTAAGCATCATTTCAATGTGGTAAAATGCTCGGTTTAGTGGGATACTTGGGTATAGGGCCTCAACATCATTAGTGGCCATGAGACAATCCGACTTGAGATGCAAGCAGTCAAGTTCCAAGAGAAGAGACGTGATACGAATCAGTCATTTGCATAAGTCAAAGACCCCTTGGCCAGAGATTCGGTGCAAGAGGACTCAGACAAGTGTATCATTACAGTCATTGACTGAAGCACTAAACGTCATCACATCCCATAAAGTCAGACATCCCTATTCAACACACTTCTACTACATACATGGCCACCGGTGCATCCTCAGACCTTGATGGGTTTGCCATCACACGCCACATTATACCTGTACCTTGCAGACTGTGGGTCTGAATCACAGCATGGTCAGCCGGACAAGCTGTCTCTCCGGCTGATGTCGCATTTCCCTCTGTCATACGGAGTACGGCCGTACCATTTGGCCAGCCTCCAGCACTTCAACATGTCAAGGGATGGCATTGAACAGCCACAAGCATGAAAAGCTGCACCAAAACTGGTCTGTTGTCAACTACCACAGCTGTCTGGTACTAAATCAAGAGCCGTGGCCACCGCGCATGCACCATCTGGCCGAATACATCACAGAGACCACCACCACGCTCTTCAATCTTCGGCTCCTGCTGGCTCTTCCAATCACAGTTCCCGTGACTTTGTGGACCATTTGGTCTCCACAGAGTGACGCAATGAAGGCACTAAGCACTCACCGTTCAGCTAATTGGTGTTGTACATTTGGCATGCAGCGCCGTAAGCCATGCCTCAATCGTAAACACAGAGACCTCCCTTGTTCTCCTTTTGCCACCACTACCACTCACAGAATCGTCAGATTTGTCAAGTTGCCAACGAAAGCTGGAATGCTGCCGGTCAGCTGATTGTCCTCCAGTGCTCTGAAGCTCAGACAGTGTTCATAAGAAACACAAAATTGGCACAAGAAGTCAGGGAACAAAGATACGGTGTTAAATCTAAGCCAACGGGCAAGTTTTACAGGCTGAATTCTATTGCAGTTAACTTTTTCTTTTCAACTTTCCTTCGGGTTCATGCCCCAACACCCCCAGAACTGAACTTCAATTTCGGAAGAGAACACTAGGGGAGCGAGATCGGCCCTGCCCGTCACTATTTTTCCTGGGTAGGATCTTGCGCCCCGTACAAGCAAGGGGCGCGATAGTGGATACAACGCTCGCATCCGCCATCCTCGCAATGACGGATGCATCCGTGGCTTCGCGTCTGTGGCCCCCACAGCCACCACTTTCTACGTCAGGAAGTGGCGGCTATACGTTACCTCTCTTCCCTCCTTCCTTTCTCTCACATGTACAGAAGATTTGTGAGACTGCCAATGGATTCTGGGATGCTGCCGTTGAGCCGATTGCCGTGCAAGTATCTGCATCTTGAACAGTGTTCATAAGAAATACAAGCTTTAGTTTTGTTCCATGTGTCAAAGAAACATAGTGCACATGAGAAGTGGCTTCAGACAACTGGTCATATTTGACCAGTTGTCAGTTGTACTAGACGTGGCAGTCGGACTTTCGACATATTTGTCGGTGAGGCCATCGCCCCCCCCCCCCCCCCCCCCCCCCCCCCCCCCCCCAAGCAGGATCCTGAGTTTGAGAAGGTGCCCCCAAAACACCGCCTTGGTTCCAAGTTCCCGGTCATCACCAAGGTATCTCTCTCCCCGCAAAAGTCAGCCTACTGCCCGGCGCGCCACGTTTCCTCCGCGCATGACCCTTTCACACCCCGCGGCCAAAGAGACCGCAGCTAAAAGAGACCGCAGCTGTGAGAGCCCCAGACACGTGTGAGTATGCATACCGCCTCAATGGCTTTGGGTATAGCGGAGATTTCCCTGAACTGTGCCAAGGTACTTGTGGGACCCCTCCCGGCCCCAGTCGGAGTTCGAGCTTTGGGACGCCAAGCATGCACTGCCCGCCAACATACATCACGGAGACCACCTCCATGCTCTTCACTCTCCTGCTCCTGGCTCACCCAGTCACAGCTTCTTTTCTTTTTCAATCCTTTCATCATCATCAGATGGACAGGGAGGTCAGGAGGTAGAGGGGTGGGAGAACAGGTGCCATCCCGAGTACTAAGGGCGGAAGAGTAGTAGCCACCCAGTACATGCTGACTTTTTCTGCCAGCGTTGGGACTAGAAAAAGGGACCTCCCCACTCAGAGGAATTGAAGTGGAGAGTTGTATCCACTGTGCTAGGCAGTGGATGGATGGATGGATCACAGTTTTCTCGACTTTGTGGACCATTTGGTTTCCATAGAATGACGCAATAAAGGCACTCAACATTCATAATCTAACTCACAGGTGTTGTAGATTTGGCATGCAATACAATTAGATATGCGTCAATCGTAAATATACAGGCCTCCGTGTTATACTTTTGCCACCACTACCACTCACAGATTCACCAGATTTGTCAAGTTGCCAACGGAAGCTAGAATGCTGCCGGTCAGCTGATTGTTGTACAGCCATCTGAAGCTCAGACGGTGTTCAGAAGAAACACAAAATTGGCACAAGAAGTCAGGGAACAAAGATACGGTGTTAAATCTAAGCCAACGGGCAAGTTTTACAGGCTGAATTCTACCGCATTTTAACATTTTCTTTTCAACTTTCCTTCGGCTTCATGTCCCAGCTCCCCCAGAACTGAACTTCAATTTCGGAAGAGAACACTAGGGAAGCGAGATCGGCCCAGCCCGTCACTATTTTTCGTGGGTAGGATCTTGCGCCCCCTACAAGCAAGGGGCGCGATAGTGGAAACAACGCTCGCATCCGCCATCCTCGCAATGACGGATGCGTCCGTGGCTTCGCGTCTGTGGCCCCCACAGCCGCCACTTTCTACGTTAGGAAGTGGCGGCCATACGTTACCTCTCTTCCTTCCTTCCTAGGTTTTTTTTCAGATGTTCGGCCTCACTGGCCGCGACTCACCAAGCAGCAGAGATGGGGAGCACACCCTCTAAGTGGAGAGCCCACTTCAACCCCACAGGCAATGGGCAGTACTCCCGCATCAGGTGCAAGAAGCTTCTACAAGACATTGCATCCAGGTTTGAGGAGCACATCATGGGAGGTGAGATATTGAGCATCTTGTGGCTGCGAGAAATTTATGGCTGAGAGTGTCACTGCTAGAGAGAAAAGTTGAAAACGGTTGGCAAACTAGTTTTGGCTCGAATGAGCCTTCATCAGTCCAATGCTAAACATGGATGTTTCTCTACACATATGTAGTGACACAAAACAGCAAAGAGAGGTAGCGGGAACTACGCGTGCCATAGAGCTACCCAATCGGACCTTGGGAGTGTCTGGTTGAGTGCTTGTGCACGAATTTGTGCATTTTCAGGGAGTCAAGCCCACACCAAGTACTTTTTTCGTTTTCTTGGTAGACGCCAGGCCAGAATGAAACGAGACGAGAACACGGTGGGGTGAATGTTTCTTAGACGATTTGAAAACCGCCTAAGAAGTCCCCTTAAGTGCAGAGTTTTGGCTCGTGGTGTGAGCAGAGTCTTCAGCACGAGAGGTTTACCTGTTTCCTTATTCTGACTCTGGTTTTTTTGTCTTGTGCTTGGTGGATTGCAGGAGCTTCTGTCGGGCAGAAAACATCCAAAGAGGGAAGATCTTGGACAAGAAGTGAGGAGGACATCCTCTGGAGTGAAGTCGTTGGAAGAAGTTCTTCTTGATGTTGGAGAAGTCTCGTTGAGTAGAACATTGAAGACGGTATCTTCGTAGTTTGGACAAGATGAATGCGCATTGACACCTGATTGGGTTTTAGCTGTGGAATGGCTAGTAGAGATAGAGGTTCATGGATTTCTGGAACATGGAGGTGTCCAGAAAACCAGACCTTATAAACATGTCGCCTTTGAAGATGCGCAGGTCTTCTTGTTCAGAGATGTCGTACTTGATTCGGATATTGTCGTCAAGCGAGTTGAGGGAATCAAGGAAGTGCTGCAGACTGCTGCGTGGTCCATCCCATATGATGAACCCATCATCAATGTACCTCCGGTGATAACCAGGTTAAATTGGAGTTTTTTGTACAAGTAGTCTGTCAAAATTCATCAACAGGACTGCAAAACAAACTGCCCATGGGGTACCCATTTCTGTTCCTCTGATCTGATGCCATGTTCTGCCTTGGAATTCTACAGAACTTTTTGTCATAACCCATCTAAGA
>SZWC01031266.1:0-22820 GCA_023375785.1 Penium margaritaceum | reverse complement strand
TGTCTCAACGAATCTGGATTTAAAAAGATGCATCCCGCATCTTTACAGTCAACTTTTTAAGACCCCCGACTTCTCGGCGGACCTCCTTGAATCCGACCACTCACGAAGCAACTCCGCACGCGTCGCTCGACATCCGACCCAATGAACCCGACTATGCTTCATTTGCAACTCGACACTTGTATGTATATGTTCGATCATTTCGACACTTGTCATCGAAGTACAGTTACCAATAAGTATAAATTGCTCAAGTGCCTCAGATTCTAAATCGTGTTTTGCATCACAACTTCTACTTGTTCACCATCTATGCTCCGTTTGGCCTAACATTCACCACCCGCAAACCATTCGGCATAATGAAACCCTTATTGGTGTAGAAAGGGGCAAATGAAGACTTTTGTTCTCAGGTAAGCGTGAATTAAAGACATTGTTCCGAGGGTGGGGGGAATCCGGTTTATTCTCCGAAAACAAGGGTATAGATTGTTTCCGCGCTTCCGCTTTTAGGCAATATGGCTACCACATGAGGAAAACACACTTTTAGCAGGGTTTTGAAAAGAGCATGCAAAATTGACGACTCGGTGGAGGGGCACACAAAAATTGACGACTTCCTGGCGAGGCACCCAAAAATGACGACTTTTTTGGCGGGGCACGCAAATATAACGAATTTCTTGAGGAGCACGCACAACTGACGACCTTTTGGAAGGGCACGCAAAAATGACGAAAAGCAAATGTGCCACTTTTCGAAAGGGCACTAAAAAATGACAGCTTCGTCGTGGTTGCGCCACATCAGCATACTATCCATCAAAACAATTATGTAGAAAGTGCGTCTATCTTTATCGTTCTCTCACTGCAAAACTGTAGTGTCTTTTCTTTCTCGTGCTTATGAAAGATCGCATATGGTATTTTCAGTTGGACAAAACGTGCCCTCCGATTTCCTTACCATTCGATCTCTCTCTTGAAGTTGCCGTCAACCTCTTCTACTCCGAACTCTTCACAAAAAACAGAAAAATACCATCATTTTTGAGAGGGGACACAAAAATGACACATTATGTAAGAGCACACATATATGACACTTTTTCAGAATACATAAAAAAAGTAACTTTCCACAAATGGCACCTATTGATGTCAGAATTTCACGTGGTGTGAATTTCAAATTGCACATCGTAATGACTGCCCTTGCTGAATTTTTTTTAATACATTTACCTCACCACAGGCCCTTTCTTATGTATCGATAAGAGGGATCATTATTGTGTTTTTCTTGATGCGTCTTCTCCTTTTAGGGTTGGTGCTAGGAATGGCATGGGATTTAGTGAAGGGTACACTTGCCTCATACCCACTGTCTTCGCAACAAAAGAACATCGTACCCACTTTTCGCAGAAAAAGCATGGGAGGGCCACTTTTGCAGAAACCTGTGTATAACGTCCACAATATGTACATAATACTTCCGATGGCCACTGTTAAAAACAAATACTTCGGACGTCCACTGTGCCAAAAATCGTATGGAGGACGAAATCATTCTCCGCATACCCACTTTGACACTGTACCGAAACACGCTCGACGACATGCTAAGAAAAACTTAGTTACTGACGACATCACGAATAAGGTCCCGTGTGCGAAAACGTTTCCTTTTTCAAAAAACATGTATCGAGAGTTAAAAACGACTTACATGCTCATTTTGCATATCTCTTACCACGTTTTTGCAACAAATGTATTGGTGTATTATTGTAACGTGTCGTGTCTCCAGCTCCTGCTCTGAAGTTGTCGTCGGAGTTTGCAGAATGGCGTTCTCAGTCCGCGTTAGGGGTTTACCCCATTCGCAGGACTGAGGGGCAATCGTCATCAACGACCCAGAGCAGGGAGACTCGAATATTTCGAGTCTCCGGAGGTCCATTCCCGTTTTTAACCAAACCCCTGGTTTTGGGACCCAAACCGAAGGTTTTTACCTCGAACTCGTGTGTTCGCACGAGTTATTCCGTTTATCTTATGTTGAAGTTCGTCGAGAACGAACTTCAATTTACGTTTTGCCGTTCTGGCGCGAAATCGTCGCGTGCGAGGCACGCTGGCGATTTCGCACGAGCTTTCTCTCAACCTCACCCTCGCTCCCTCTATCCCTCGTCCTCGCTTGCTTGTTTTGCAAGGAGGGTGAGGGGGGCGAGGGCACGAGGCCACGAGGCCTCGCCCTCCAGGCCCTCGTGGCGTCTTAGCCGCCGATCGTGCTGAGGCCGCGATCGGCGGCTGGCGGCTGGCCGGCTGGTGGCCGGCCGGTCGCTTGGCCGGCCGCCGGCCGTCCAGCCGGCCGGCAGCGAGCTGGCCGGCGGCCAGCAAAGTGCTGGCCGCCGGCCAGCCCTCGCTGATGCGAGGGGTGGTGCGCAACCACCCCTCGCTTCAGTGAGGAGGGAGGGCCGAACCGGCCCTCTCGCTACATTCCTCCCCACTTGTTATGAACTGTCCTGGTTCATGAACAACAAGTAGGACTGTTAGTCAGTGAGTCATCAACATTGTCAAAGAAGATAATGATTTCAATCATTAGCTAGACATGACGACGTGCATGGTACTTAGACCTAAGCTGCAGCTTGTCGCTCAGCACGGCTAGCGGCCTCCCCCCTATAGGCTGGAGCGTCCGCGCGACAACCATGTTGGCCGTCCCCAACCTCCTATGGTCGCTGTCCATGAATGCTGCCCAGTGGAAATGTTGTTCACTTTTTTCGCGTTCAGGTGGTACCTCCTGCCACGCGTCAATCTGTGCGAGCTGCAAGCTCGCTCCAGTACTTGTTGACCACCCCTGTGGGCAACCAAGATTTGGGCTCCCATGAAGTATGTTCAGGTCCATAACCAGCCCAATGAACGAGGTACTCCCTGACAACGCGTGACCGAAGAGTACGCTCTCGGTGTTGGAGTAGGCGAAGAACCTCGTATTGGCCGTCGGCAGCCAGGACCGTTGGCGGTGGCTGAACGGTTCCTTCTGTCGTGTATGGAGCTAGCAGGCTCACATGAAACACGTCATGTATCTTCATATTCAGCGGAAGTAGCAATCGGTATGCCACTGGCCCGATGCGTGCCACAATGGGAAACGACCCAATGTACTTCGGTAGAAGTTCTCTTGCCCCTGGCGACTTCAGCCGAAGGTTTTTAGTGCTAAGCAGCACTTTGTCACCGATGTGAAACAAGACCTCCCGGCGACCTTTGTCGGCATATGCCTTTCGTCGCTGCCGAGCTTCTTGAAGGTGAACCTTCGCCTCCTGTAACAAGGAGTCGATGCGCTCAGCAAAGGCTTGAGCGGAAGGAACCTGCCCTCCTGTACTCCCACTCTTCACCAATGAAGAGGGTACCACAGGATGCCAACCACTGTTCAACACAAACGGTGTGAACTGTGTGGACTCGTTCACCGAGTTGTTCACCACAAACTCTGTCGGTGCTAGGAATTCGTCCCAATCATGCATGGCAGGGTCCACGTACATGCGGAGTATCTGCTCCAGAGTGCGATTCATGCACTCTGTTTGTCCGTCACTTTGAGGGTGAAATGCTGCCAACATTTGCGACTCAAAACCAAAGTATTCGTGCATCTTTTGCCAGAATTTACTAGCAAATTTTCAATCTCGATCGGAGATAATGCGCAACGACAAGCCGTGGTACTTTACGACACCCTCAAAGAAGAGACGAGCGGTCTCCTCTGCATTCACATAAGTGGTTGTAGGAATGAAGTGTGTCATCTTTGTCAAAAGATCCACAACCACTAGTATTGCATCATGGCCACGGGCCGTGTCCGGAAGACCAGTAATGAAGTCCATGCTGACGCACTCCCATGGAGTCCCAGGAACGGGAAGCTATTGGAGGAGTCCAGCAAGATTCTCGTTATTAGCCTTATTCCGAAGACATGGGTCGCACGTCATGCAATACTTACGGGCATCAACACTCCACCCTGGCCACCAATAGTGGTCCGAGAGTGCCTGTCCGGTCTTTCGGGGTCCCACATGACTTGCGACAGGCAGGTCGTGGAACTGGGAGATAACCTTTGCTTGAAGGTCTCCCGAGTTTGGCACAACAACTTGTTCTCCGTGCCAGAGTATTCCTGTGGCCTCCACCAAGCCGTACTTGTCCAAATTTTGAGAGTCTTGAAACCAAGAATCCACACAGTATCCCATCCGGATCTTGTTTATAAAAACCGTTGTAATGGATAATCTCTCGCGGTGGTTGCCGCAAAGGTGCAGGGGGATCTAGTGGTTGTACTGTTGCTGTTGCAATGGCCATAAAACACCCACTGACCTCGGTTGTTGCTTTAATTTCCACAAGCTATCGGCTTAGTGGATCAGCCACATTGATGCGTCCTAGCCGATGTTCCCATGTGAACGAGAATCGACTCAAGTATTTGCTCCAACGCGCCTGTCGTCTTGATAGGTTCGGTTGTGTTTGAAAAATCACCAATGGATTATGGTCGGTCACGACTGTCACACCCCCTTCAACACCCTCGAGGTAGCAACGCCACATCATGAAAGCGTGTACTACCGCAAGGAGCTCTTGATCCCCAGTCGTGTACCGCGTTTTAGCGGGAATGAGCTTCCGGCTCTCATTCGCAACTGGGTGACCGTTCTGCATGAGGACGGCTCCGAGTCCTACTACCGACGCATCACATCGAACCTCCCACGGTTGCGATGGATCTGGAAGAGCTAGGACAAGCGCCGTGGATAGGAGCTCTTTGACCTTGAGAAAAGCGTTCTCACAATCAGATGTCCATTCCCAATGCACGTCTTTTCGCGTGAGCCTGGTTAGCGGTGCTACCAGGGTCAAATACCCTTGTATAAACCGTCAAAAGTAGTTTGAGAGGCCAAGGAAAGACCGTATCTGCCCAACATTCTCAGGACGTGGCCAGTCCACAACGTCTTGGACCTTTTGTGGGTCGACACGGATGTCGTCCTTGCCGACGATGTGTCCAACGTATTCGATTTCATCTTGTGCAAACTTGCACTTGCTCACTTTCGCATATGACTTCTGTTCCCGAAGGATTGCGAGAACTTCGCGTAGATGTTCTATGTGCTCTTCCATTGATTTGGAGGAACCTAGGATGTCGTCCAGGTAAACCAAGACAAACAATCCGAGTTGCTTGGTGAACGTTTGGTTCATTTCTCCTTGGAAGGTTTCCGGGGCATTCGTAAGCCCAAATCATAACACTCGGAACTGATAGTGTCCCATGTGCGTTCGAAACGCGGTTTTGGGCACATCATCTTCCGTGATGCAGATTTGATGGTACCCTTGAGACAAATCCAAGGACGAAAATACGTTTGCGCCTTGGATTTGGTCAAAAAGGTCCTCAATCCGCAGTAAGGGGAATCAATTTTTCATCGTCACCTCGTTCAACGCTCGGTAATCCACGCACATGCGTAAACCACCTTCTATTTTGTTCACAAAAAGGATCGGCGCACCGTACGGCGAGCTACTGGGCTCAATTTACCCCTTTGCAAGGTACTCTTTGATTTGGCGTTCAGCCTCTCGTCTTTCTGCTGGACCAAGGCGATACATGGGTCTGAATGGAGGAGTCACCTCTGGTTGTAGCAGAATCGTGTGGCCCATGTGTCTCTCTGGTGGAAGCCCAGCCGGTGGGTCTTGGAATACATCCGAGAACTCCGCCAATAGAGATCTGATCTCTTGTGGCATGTCTTCAGTCACGTCGTCCTCAACTTTCTGCAGCTGAGCCAAGAAGTATCGTCAACCTTGTCGAATATGTCTATTGACCTGTATTGGAGACAAGCTGGCATGGACTTTGAGTCGGGTCGGTGATAATTCCGTACTCGGAATCAACGTAAAGCAGTGTTTTCCTTTTCGGAGGATCAAACGCTTTGATTCAAAGCACATTAGTGCCTTGTTGTCACGGAGCCAGGGGTCGCCTAGCACCATGTCAAACGGGTCAAGAAGGTTGAGTACCATCAACGTGACACTGTGTGTGTACCCTTGAATACAAGTTTTTGGTTGATGGTACTCAAGTTTTTGGTTGATGGTACCCTTGAATACAAGTTTTTGGTTTACATGTACTGATCACTGGTACCGTACGGTTGTCACGGACAACAACTGCGCCATTCGATGGCTCGTACCTCAAGCCAACCTTTTGGGTAAAGCCAAGGCTAACAAAAGAGTCGTCCCCTCCAGTGTCAGCAAGTACGTTTACGGGAGCACCAGCTAGGTGTCCTTTGAACTGCATCGTCATGTTACCCCCACTCTTCCAAGTGAACAGACTCGATGATGACAAGCCGAGTTTGTGATAAACACGGAATTTGTACAACGGGCATCGCAACTCCCATGATTCACCCACTCGAGTCCACATCTTGTGGTCACGTGTGAATTCGGCTAGCACCTTCCAGTGTTTAATCTTGACTGGGTCAAAATCGTCGACTAAGGGTACAGCAAACGTGATTGAACTCATTGCTTTGAGGGCGTTTGCTTCAATCACTGTTGTCACACAACTCTTGCACGGTGGTCGGTGTCGCCACCACTAAGCATGTACAATCATGCATCTTGTCCGAAGATGCAAGGTTTAGTGGGCAATGTCGGTCAGCAAGTGTAGAATGTGGTTCAACAAGAGGAGAAAAGACAATAGAGAAGTTTGAACTCGTCAAAAACTCAAATTGTTTAACATCCTCATCTGAAAACATGAACCCACACTCGTGATCCATTTTTACCCCTGAGTGGTCCCCACTGACGTCACTCAGGGGTGGGGAAAACCCGCCCCACGGCCATGTCCGTTACCACGGCCGGGCCCATTGGCGCGACCGCGACCCTGTTCACGGCCCTGTCCGCGGCCTCCTGCTGCACCATCCCCACGAGGTGCTATTGCTGCAGCTAACGCCGCGGCCTCTTGTCCACCCCCAGCAACCTGAGGGTATTGAGCCCTAAAGTGGCCCGGCTGCATACAGTTGTGGCAGAGCCCTTCGCGGAAGGATGTGTTGCGACGCTCACGCGCCGCTTGCAACTCGTCATTTTCGCGGCTGCGCTTGTTGTTAGGGCCCTTGTATCCACCAGCCTTCTTGGCTGGAGGGTTTGCAGGCTACTTGCCCTTGGCCCCGCCTCGCTGTCCTGTTGACCCACCAGCCCTAGCAGCGTCCATGCGCATGTCGCGGCCTTGCTGTGCACGTGCGTTCGGCCGTGCATCAGAGTAGTGTTTCGGGTTCGCCGAATACACTCATGTGGTCGCGCAACGCCCTCCAGCTTGTCCAAGCTTGGCCAGTGGGTGTCGTGGTGGTGTTTTCCTTCAGCTTCTCGTTGGCGAGACCATCACGCAAGTACTCTAGCAGCATGGACTTTGGGTACTTGAAGGTGTGAGTCCCATCGCCCTCAGTGAAGCTTTCGGCTTCTTCCACGAGTGCGGCGAACTCGCTCAAGTAGGACTGGAGTGAGCTGCCCAGTGTCTGAAGTCCTTGATCTTGTGGAAGGCGCGCTATGCCTTCTCACGTTGGGTGCACTTCTTGCGCATGATCGTGTAGAAGGCCTCCCACGGCATGGGCTGCCACTCAAGGTGCGGCTGCTGCGCAGTCCACTCCTTGACCACATACTTGAAGAGTTTGTCTTCAAGCCACGTCGTGGCAAGGTCGTCCCACTGGCTGAGTGGAGCCTTGTGGACACGTAGGACGTGCTCCATGCGGTGCGGCCAGTCGGTCAGCTTCACGCCCTTCCGGAAGATCTCCACATTGTGGAGGAAGGACGTGTTCATGACCGACCCCGAAGTCGTCGAGGTAGGCAAGTCGTCGCTGCCACCGGCAGTGGCATCTGTAGCTGCGGTACACTGCGCTTGCTGCTGCATCCGCACCTGGGTCGCCCTCTGCAATGCCTTGTCGAGGTCGTTGCATCGGCGGCTTGCCTCATGGGCGGCCAGGCGCTGCAGCTGGCGATCACGGTCAAGGTCCGTGATGCTCTGCCCGACGTGGACTAGCAGGTTTGCAAATGCGAACTTGAGCTCTGATGTCGTCAGAGCATCGGCGATAGCCTCTAGGGCCTTGCGTTGTCCGTGCACCCTTACCCACTGCAAGAGGGTACGGTTCGCGTACACGCCTCCAAGGAGTCCTACCTTTTGGAGGAGACTGTCGTCGGCGACGACGCTCGAGTGGATACTGCCTTGCCCCATTGTGGCCGCATCTTAGGAAGGAGGGTCCGCCTCCATCCCTCCAAGTGGTGTCGTATCTCCACCATCGGTGGTGATCTTGAGTCGGCTTGCGGCCTCAGCAGCAAACTCCGCGAGCCTACGCTGGTCATCACGAATTGCCTTCGCAGTGACGTCGTCGGGCTCGTTCTGGCGGGGACTTCCTGTGTGGCTGCTTTCAACGCCCTTGCTGCTCTCGGCAGTCTCGCTGCCGTCGGTAGCTTTAGGCGATGCGGCGGGTGTCTTGCCCTTCTCGAGCAATCGGCTCGAGTTCGTCGCACGATGATGGCGATGGTCGCGATCCTCGTTGCCTTCACCATCGTCGACGTCGTGCTCTTTGTCGGGGTATCCCCCCGGAAGATCCTCCTCCATCGCGTCATCCGTCGCGTGGGGATCATCCACGTGCGCATCGACGTGCTCGTCGAGCACCTTTTTGACCTCTGCACACTGCTCAGTATCGCTGAGGTTGGCGCCGGTTGCCTTCGGCGGTACGGTTGCCCTTGAAGGTACGGTTGCCTTTGGGTTGGCAACCATGCTCGCGGCGGCGGCTCCCAAAATTTGGAGTCCTTCAAGAGCTCGTGGTGAGGCCGTCACCACCTTGCCCTTGTTTGTCTTGGATGGTCCAGCACTTACCATCTCGTCGTTCGTGCAACTAGCACGTGAAGGTCATTGTGAGGATCACCCCACAACTTAAAGGAGGAATCGCCTCCTACAATTTAGCTCTCACGATTGGTGAGGAAATATCAATTCAAACTTCTATTTTCCTAGGCCGCCACGTCCGCACAAGGTCGTGGGCTTAGAAACTAGTCTCCTTAAGCCGTGACTCACGACGATTGGCAAGGACTAGTACCTTGGAAAAGAGAAGTTTACAAGACAATGGAATGAGGAGAAATGTGAGTGCCGCTCACAAAACAAGAGCAAAGAGTACTAAGGAGAATTCTAACAATTCCTACCAAGCCTTCCACTCTTTCTTCTCCTTTTTGTCTTCCTCTTGTCTTCTTGTCTTCCTTGGTCTTCTCTTCACGCTCCTTGACGCCTGTCGCATTCTTGGGCGACGTCTCCCTTGAGCCGGCGGCGTTGGCGAGCTGCCAAAAATCTTCAAGGTGTCACCCTCCTTATTTTTAGGGTGCTCTCAGGCCGTGAGAGTCCCTAAACTTGGGTAGGGGCGCTGTCCCAGTTTTTGGATGAAGGGATTTTGAAGGAGCCTTGACAATGGGGAGGATTTTGTGGTTTTTGACGGTGGGAACTCCCCACCCTGTCCCACAAAAAAACTTCTAGCCCTCTGGAAGTGAAGGGAGGCTGGAAGGAAGAGTCTCAACCAAGTAGAGCTTTTTTGAAGCTCTCTAATGCACTTTACGGTGCTTCAATCCGTGGATTGTAGATGTCCTAGTCCCTTCTGGCGTTTCTGCTGTTGCTTGCAGCTACAGGGGGCGTTTTATATGTGATGTAGCCGCCGTTTCCGTTGAACCCTTAGTCGCGAAGGTTGTCTGGCTTTGAGAACCACTATAACGTGTCGTGTCTCTAGCTCCTGCTCTAAAGTCGTCGTCGGAGTTCGCAGAATGGCGTTCTCAGTCCGCGTCAGGGGTTTACCCCCTTTGCAGGACTGAGGGGCAATCGTCATCAACGACCCAGAGCAGGGAGACTCGAATATTTCGAGTCTCCGAAGGCCCATTTCCGTTTTTAACCAAGCCCCTAGTTTTGGGACCCAAACTGGGGGTTTTTACCTCAAACTCGTGTGATCGCACGAGTTATTCCGTTTGTTTTATGTCGAAGTTCGTCGAGAACGAACTTCGATTTACGTTTTGTCGTTCTGGCGCAAAATCGTTGCGTGCGAGGCACGCTGGCGATTTCGCGCCAACTTTCTCTCGACCTCACCCTCGCTCCCCCTATCCCTCGTCCTCGCTTGCTTGTTTTGCAAGGAGGGCGAGGGGGGCAAGGGCACGAGGCAACGAGGCCTCGCCCTCGAGGCCCTTGTGGCATCTTAGCCGCCGATCGGGCTGAGGCCACGATCGGCGGCTGGCGGCTGGCCGGCCGGTCGCTTGGCCGGCCGCCGGCCGTCCAGCCGGCCGGCAGCGAGCTGGCCGCCGGCCAGCCCTCGCTGACGCTAGGGGTGGTGCGCAACCATCCCTCGCTTCAGCGAGGAGGGAGGACCGAACCAGCCCTCCCGCTACAATTATTCTTAAGTATTTAAACTGTAAAATACTGCCGACGTCGGATGACCAAGTCGAAGGAGCTGAAGAGTTTGGCATGATTTTTTTCTGTTGTGCTGTTTTTTCAAATTTCTCTCTCTATGAAAAAGTAGCAAAGGAAAAGTCGTAGTAGGAAGAAATAGCAAGAATAGACATGCATGTTTCTCTTTCTAGTGCTTCATCCTCGTCTTACGTCTGATTGAAGGATCGAACGCCCACAAACCGGAGACACTATGAAGTTGCTCTTCTTTGGTTGTGTGTGATCGACAACGATTTGGAAAAAAAAAGAGGTATGGCTACAAGCTTCCTGGCGTGCGATGCCTCGTGCGATAGGCCACGCGATTTTTTCTTATGCGCACAAGTGTCCCACGGTGTGCGCAATGGAAGTGCGCACAACGCCAATGAGGACCGACGGGCTGGCTGGCGGCAGAGAGCCAGCCCCGCTCAACTCCCTGTTTGGCTAGTCCTCGTCGGCAAATACCAACGAGGACTATCGGGCTGTTGACCGGACGAGGTCCGATCGACAGCTCGCCATTTTTTTTGGCGCTCTTCTCAAGTCAACGACATCGACATGAGACATATGCCCAAGACCAATTGACGTCGACGTCGACTTGGCGTCCATTTTGCGCTGAAAAAACAGACGTCGAGTCGACGTTGAAAAACATTTCTTTGTGTGGGAGAGATTTTACGTAAACAATTACATTGTTCAATTGTTTTTCACATTGTACCAAACTGAAGTGAACGGTTTAAAGTGAACAGATCTGTTTCGCTCGTTAACGTAACGAACGAGCGAAACAGTCCTCGAACTGGTCTTATGACCCAACGCCAAAAGGCCCATTCGAGGGGCTTTTTGCTCGTTCGCGTTGGGAACGAGCACATAGCGCGACCGTGGACATCCACGGTCGCGTGATTGTGACGTACACAAAAGACCAGCGGCCCATGTCCGGCGACGAAAAAGAAAAGATTGTTGAGTGGATATAAATGACACCCCCACTGTTTCACGTACCAAAAACGTGACTACTTGTCATTCGAAATAGAAATGTTAGAAATTTGGTCACATAAAACAACAGTGAACATAGGACAAAACAAAATATGACATGAGACCAATGAAACTTAGAAAATCATACTTTGGATACCCACAGTCGTTGAACTAGTTCACCCTAAACCGGTGTAGCATGCATGTTTTTGCAATAGTGGGTGCGCCATGCATGATCCCCGGCGGTTCAAAAAGAAGTGGGTATTGCACGTTTCTTTTTGTAAAGTGATTACCGTGTCTTAAATTTGTGAGAACTAGCCAGCAAAAAATTCGGAGGCCCAAACAGTGCATATAGCGCAATTAGGCCGTTTAGTGAACTTTACACATGAAATTTTTTGGACCTCTAAACCATGCGTTTTGTATGTTCATTGAATTGGACAAAGGTAGTTCCTTGTACGTTTAGAGTGAGAGTAGAAAGGTTTCCACCATAATCTCTCAATCATATGCATATAAGAATTGAAAAGGAGGCGTCTGGATTAAAACATTAGACTCGTGTGTTGGTGTGCGTGGCTTCCACTTGTCACGAGCGACGGCGAGGAGAGGAGCGGTACAGGAGAGCGCGACCCCGGAGACACCGGCGCGTCGCCAGGTGGTGGACCACCCACTCGGAGCTGACCGACGACTGCCCCAGCGTCGTGGATGCTGTCTTGGACCTCTTACAAGTTTCGTGCAGCCTATCCTTGATGTGGACGCAGCTGGCACCGGAGCACCAACGAGTGGTGGCTCCATCCACTAGCAGCTGCCAGAGAGCTGCCACGACGCCCTGGGTGCTTGCCGGGGTACTTTGCGGTTTTTTTGCAGGCGCTAGAGTTTTCTCGGTGGACTGGCTCTTGAGCCCGATTTGCATGTTTTGCATTTTCTGTCCATCGATCAGTGCCGGACTTATGCGTGTGACCAGTCAAAGCGTCCGGCTTGAGATTCTGCATCTCTAGGTTCAGACGACGTAGCATTCTGATTTGTCTACGCAGAGTTACGGCCAAAACAATGTTCTTGGGCCAGTTTTAAAACAGACCTTGCACTACCGCGTGCGACACCTGTCATGCGCCGCGGCAGGTATTTATGCTGTGGACTTGTCATTTATTATCTCCCTCTGCAATTATACTCATATCGAGCTTCCTGACACTCTGCACGTGTCCCTACCCAGACCCTTGCAGTTTCGTGCATGACTTGTGACTGTCGTCACATACTCACTGAGCGCTGACGCTTAGTCAAGTGGCAAGCGTTTAGGAAGGTTCCAAGAAGTTCCTTATGGTATCAGAGCAAACGAGCCAAAGCTCGTTGTGCAGTGCAGCAGAGACGCAGCAGCAGCTGCAGTACTGAGTGGTAGCAGCGGCAGCCACCCATAGCAGCAGTAGCAGATCCTGGAGGGACCCACCACGACTACGTTGCAGCGGAGCGGTGAAGGTAGCGGAGACAACGACGGCAGCTGCAAGCAACAACGGCCGTACTAGAAATTAACAACGTGAAGCACCTGCAACGATAGCGACTACGGGCAGTAGCCACTGCAAGTGGCAGTAGCACCGGGTGGCAGCAGCTGCCGTGTCTGGCTAATGGTGTGTGCAAAACAAAAAACATAAAACAAAAAAAGGAAGAAGGAAGAAGCAGCTTACAGCAGCAGCTTGCGACAGCGGCTGCGAACAGTGATATCACGCAGCAGTGGTAGCAGCTTGCAACAGTGGCGGCATCAACAGCCACGAGCTACAAGAGCAGCGCAGCAGCTGCCACACCAACCGCAGCAGTAGCAGCAAGCAGCAGCCGTAGCAACAACAGCAGGCAGCAACCGCAAAAGCAGCCGCAACAGCGGGCCCGGCAGCAAGCACCTATAGTAACAGCGGTGGCGGGCAGCAGCCATAGCAGCAGCGGCGGCGGCGAGTACCTACAGCAGCAGCCGCAGGCGGCATCCGCAGCAGCAGCCGCAGCAACAGCAGCAGCAGGCAGCGGCAACAGCAGCAGCAGCAGCAGTTGCTCCAGCAACCGCAGCAGCAGTTGCTGCAGCAACCGCAGCAATAGTTGCTGCAGCAACCGTAACAGCATTTGCTGCAGCAACTGCTGCCGTCGGGCCTCAGGGGGACTCGACGCGAGGGACCCGTCCGGGGGGGGGGTCCCCTTGGTCAGGCCTGTCGTGCCGACCGGGGGTGCGATAGAGCGCCGGCCGAGTGCTGGCGCTAGAGACGGCGCGTGCCGGCCGAACGCCGGCCTCCCGCCGGCCAAACGCCGGCCTCCCGCCGGCCAAGAGGGCCAGGGAAGGCCAACGGGCGGCCTCCGGCCGGCTGTGCGCGAGGGGGGGGGGGGGGCGAGCCTCCCCCTCCACTGCGCTCGCCGCGAGGTTCGAGCCAGACAACCAAAAAAAAGAAAGGGGGGGAGGATAAAGGGGGGGTCCTCGAGTGGGGTATTCGAGAAATACCCCGAGAAGGGATACCCCACCTAGAGCGTTCGGTGAACCCAAAAAAAACAAGGTTCCTCCCACTGTCTTTCCTTTCAGGAAGTGAGTTCTTGTTTTTGTTTTTGTTTATTACTTTTACCTTTTAGTGTGGCTTGAGGCCACCACCGTCGGGTGACGACGGAAACCGCTGTAGCTGCAGCCGCCGCGAGAGTTGCGGCACTAGCAGTACCAGCAAAGGTGGCTTGAGGCCACAGCCGTTGGCTGACAACGACACCCGGTGCAGAATTGGTGGCAATGAACCCGACTTGAGGTCGCACATTGCGATAGTTGCGTCATCACCACCGTGTGGCGATAGTGCAAAACTACGGCTGAGGTGGTGACCGTGATTGACGACATCGCAGCGTGTCTGAGAGACGTTGCTCCATTCCCATCCCTCTACGTGGTCCTTTGCGCCACTGGGATCGAGTGTACAGGACTATCACCCACGCTAAGCTCTCAACATGAGCTACGCAGTGTTCCCATGGGCATTACCAGCACCGTGATCTACGCCTGAGCCTGAGCCGTGGCAGCCGCCACATGCACAGTGGTCGATGCAGCCATGGCACGTGCCCTAGTTGCCTTAAGGGTTTTCGTGTTACTATTGTCAAGATAGGCAGCATGGTTGGCGCCAGTGCCGACAGCGCCCTCCTGGGTGGCATCCCCCTTGGGTACGACCCTCTCGACCTCCTCCTTTGGTGGATATGACACCGGGCGATGCCACAGCGCTTTTGCGAGGAGATGTGGCCGCCCTACACATGGAGGTCAACAACCTCAAGTACATGGTCCAGCAGCTCCTTGACCACGTGACTTCCGAGCGACCTACCACCCCGCCGCTCATGTCACCTCCCACATCATTTCCATCCTCCTCTCCATCCTGCATCCCTTCCTCTGACAATGCTAGTATGCATCGTCTCGTCTACATCCGTCGCCCTCCGCTCTGTTTTGGAGGCAGTCGGCATCATACCGACGGACGGACCCTCAGTCCCTGGCCGTACCGCTCGTGCTCGCACTCGTCGTGCGCGGCGATGAGCTGCTCGTCTTGTACATCGTGCAAAGGCAGCACCACCAGATGCGACTATGGGAGGAGTCAAACGTGACGAGACCCCCTCGTCCCCTGTCCTCGGCTTGGTCTGCCGAGTCCCCACAGCTCCTGTCGAGGTGTCAGTTGTGGGGGGGGATGGTTTTTCCGCTGACGACCGCGGCGGAGCTCGGCATTGGTGAGGTGACTGCTGTAGAGCACACGATCGTTGAGGCAGATGACGCTACACAGCAGGCTCAGTTAGCAGAGTGTTCGGCGGGGGGAGACGTCTGTCGTGACGGAGACTCTTCGTCAGAGGAGGATTGGTCCGATGCTGAGTCAGATTCGGGGATGGAGATGGTGATCGTTGATGCCTTGGCGGATGACGTGACGACGGGCGATGCCGGAGCTGCGCTCGACGATGTGCATACTCCCGCATTAGCCGGTGTGGAGACAGTTGCCATGGTTCCAGATGCAGCAGCAGGAGGAGCAGGTGATACAGATGCTGATGCTCGGCCCACAGCACACGCCCAGGTAGTTCTGGCAGATAGTGCTGGGTAGTAGGAGGAGGTGATGGACTGTCAGGACGAGGCAGAATTCCTCTATGCAGACCAGTCGTGCATTGTGGAGTTGTCAGATGCAGGGTCGGAGGTAGACGTAGAGGCCCAGTACACTGCCGTATTTGCAGTAGCCACGGCACGAGCACGAGATGGCCCCTCGGCGACAGCAGACATCCGCATGTGCGACATGGAGGATGCAGAGCGAGCTGCGGACCTCCGTCCCCTCGCTGCCTTGACCGATGTCCGTGACACCATGGCGGTTCCAGCCGATGACACAGCTACAGTGGTGGCTACAGTTCCTGTACCCGAGCGCCTACACTCCGCGGTCGACGAGCAGGAGGTCGTGGTGGCTCAAGCGGAGACGCACGTGCAGAGTCCCATGGTCGAGCTCCGGGAGGCCACCAGCCGCTGTAATACCGTGGATGTTGCAGCATGACGGACTGTCAAGGAGTGTGTGGAGGATGTACACAGGGGTCTTGAGGCAACTGAGTGGTCTCTATAGGATGCACGTCTGGCACATGCTGACCTCCAGCAGCAGGTGGATGATGGGTTGCGCACCAGGGGTCACGAGGAGCACCACGGCATTGACCGCACCTTCGATGACTACGATGTCGCCGCAGATGCAGCTATACCTACACATGCCATCGTCCGGCCAGCAGCTGGCGGCCGAGCGACAGGTGTGTCACGAGCAGCAGGTGCCTTCGCAGCAGTCGCCTTTGCAGCAGTCGTTCCTATAGCTCGAGACGACTTACGTGGCGACTCATTGTCTTGTGCTCCCACTCTACCAGCATCTCGTGGCCTGACGGCATTTTAGTTGACGACTGACGTAGAGGACGTTGACTTGTGCAACGAGCAGGCGCAGCTCCACTCCTTTCTACGAGGTGAGACCGCGAGGCTAAAGGAGGCTCTGGCTCGTGCCGACGCGCACACTATCGAGGTCCACCGTCAGGTTTGTGTTGCGACTGACCGTCTACATGCCGCAGATGCAGCCAGCCGGTCAGTTGTCGCTTCACAGCTTGTCGAGCTCCACACGCGCCTCGACGCTGCGGAGGCCTCAGGGTAATATGCAGCTCAGCAGTTGGAGGCCATACAACAGGCGATTGTTTTGGAGGAGGCCCTTAGTGTTGTACCAGTCACATCAGCAGATGACGATAGTAGTGACGACTACGACAGCGATGACGATGACAGCGACGACGCCGCTCCGGGGTGAGGCTCTGTGCGAGCACATCCCACCAGCATCGTCGTCACCCTTGCTATTGCTGTGCAGGGGTATGTGGCCATGGGGGAGCCGTGCTCCCTCCTCACGGATTGTGTTGGGAGTAGCCATGAGCTTTGATCATACTGTCAGCCTCTACAGCCCAGGGGGAGTGTTGGTGTGTGGACTTTGGCCTGACACCCTTTTGAAGACAACGAGGTTACTTGTGGTGCGGCACGATGCTATGGTCCAGGTTATGCTGGTCGAGACCCGCGCACCTGGTGAGTTTCACCGGTGTGATGTGGAGACCCATTGCCTCCATGTGTTATGTATGATCCATGCAAGGTTATGCTCGTCCATACCCACGAACCTGTTGAGTTCAACCGGTGTGACGTGGAGACCCATTACCTACATGTGTTATGCATGATCCATGCATGATGTGGTCGAGACACAGACACCCGGAGACATTTTCCGGGGTCACGAGGAGACCTTGTTTCTCAATCTCTCTTGCATGATATTTGACACGTAGGTGTGTGATTGACTTCGTGCATGGTCAAGACCCGGGCATTTGGTGGGATGCACCATTGTCGCGAGGAGACCCTGTGTTGTGGTATGCTTGATCAGTGCTTGCTATGATTAGTTGCATGAGCCATCATCTCTTGCCTTCGCTCAGACATCGTTATGTTGACAATTGTGTCAGCCAGGGGGAGTGTTCGTGTGTGTGGCTTCCACCTGTCATGAGCGACGGCCAGGAGAGGAGCGGTATAGGAGAGCGCGACGACATGGTCCCGGATGCGGACCCCGGAGACACCGGCGCGTCGTCAGGTGGTGGACCACTCACTCGGAGCTGACCGAAGACTGCCCCAATGTCGTGGATGTTGTCTGGGACCTCCTGCAAGTTTTCTACAGGCTATCCTTAATGCGGACGCAGCTGGCACCGGAGCACCGACGAGTGGTGGATCCATCCACCAGCAGCTGCCAGAGAGCTGCCACGACGCCCTGGGTGCTTGCCGGGATGCTTTGTGGTTTTTCTGCAGGCGCTAGAGTTTTCTCGGTGGACTGGCTCTTGAGCCCGATTTGCATGTTTTGCATTTTCTGTCCATTGATTGGTGTCGGAATTATGTGTGTGACCAGTCGTAGCGTCCGGCTTGAGATTTTGCATCTCTAGGTTCAGACGTCGTAGCGTTCTGATTTGTCTGCGCAGAGTTACCGCCAAAACAATGTTCTTGGGCTGGTTTTAGGACAGACCTTGCACTGCCGCGTGCGACACTTGTCATGTGCCGCGGCAGGTATTCATGCTGTGGAATTGTCATTTGTTATCTCTCTTTGCAATTGTATTCATATTGAGCTTCCTGACACTCTGCACGTGTCCCTACCCAGACCCTTGCAGTTTCGTGCATGACTTGTGTAGTTGCTAGGAATCATCCTAGGAGCAGCATATGAAAGCATGCATCAACGGGCGAGGTGTAGTTGAAGCCATGGATGCGGGAACACTTGCCTTCATTAGCTCAACTGAACCAAGACAGAGAAGTGAGAGGAGCGAGAGAGACATAGTGACCGGTGAGTGTGCACTCGCTTCAGGCATCACGCCTTGGCGGATGCACACCGCCACCCCGGGGGTCGAGCCCGACCGCTCAGCATAAAGCCAAGCGGCGGCTACTCACCACTGCACGAGTAAAACCCGGCAAGGTGGCCCCCAAGGATCAGCACCCGGATAATGCAGCTCCCCATGAGACACTCAAGGCAAGTAGGATGCAGGGCATGGCAGTCAAAGAGTACGGGCCCTATCATCTATTCCACGAGTAATAAGAGTCAGGTCATGGCCACGGAAGTGTCGGACAACACTCCTGGAAGAAGCACGCCCGAGACGTCAGCCATGGTAGAATAGCTTGGCGTCTCTCCAGGTGAGGCCATGTCAATCAATCTATACAAGTGTGCGCATGGGGGTGGAGACAAGGGGAAGAAATATGTGACTGACCAACGAACTTCAACACTCCCCCATGACCCGCAGGCAATCAACCCCCCACACACACAGGCGCATTGTAACAGAAGACTGGGGAGACACATTCAACCAGGGTTATGGGGACAGACGAGACCAACAGCGTGAGCAGCACTTTTGAAGACGTTATGACTGAGAGCCTTGGTAAGAAATTCTGCTCTTTGAGATCGTGTGTCCACCCATGCAACTCGAACAATGCCAGCAGTGATGCACTCACAAAAAAAATGATGCTCCACATTAATGTACTTGGTGCGTGAGTGATGCATGCCACTGTTTTCAGCAATGGCCTTGGTGCTCTGATTGTCACAACGCAGAGTGATGCAACGAATGGGAACACGCAAGTGCTGGAGAAGACGACACAGCCAAACGGCCTCACATGTGCCCGCGCCAAGTGCCACATACTCAGCCTCAGCAGTGCTGCGAGCGACGCAGCCCTGTTTGCCACTTTTTCATGAGACCGCCGTTCCACCAACCATGAAGATGTAACCTGTGCGGCTGCGTGCATCAGATTCATGTGCCCAGTCACTGTCAGTGAAACCGTCAACCACAAGAGAGGGTTGTGCCCGGAAGAAGAGACCGACACGTGGTGTGGAGAGAGCATAGCACACAACTCGCAGAGCAGCGTCCAGGTGCCGCTCTCGTGGACACCGGGAGAACTGAGATAGGAAGTTGACAGCAAAAGGCCACATCGGCCCGGGTGGTGGTAGCAAGGTACATCAGCGACCCTATGACCCTCAGATAGTCAGTGATGTCTAATTTCTCCCCCAGTGTGGATGGATCCTGAGACTTCAGCAGTGACTGCCCAGCAGGAGTCATGGGTATAGAGGCAGAGGGTGCTCTAGTGAGGAGAGCATGGAAGCGCTCCCCCAGGCTGCGGACATACGCAGCCTGGTGCACGTGTAGGGTGCGGCGTGCTCGGTCTCGCTCAGGCTCCATGCCCAGGAAGACTCGAGCCGGTCCCAAGTCTTTCATCCTGTAGGCTGCTTGGAGGAGGGACTTAGTCGCGGAGACTGCAGACATGTTGGGAGATGCAATGAGGAGATCGTCAACATACACGAGAATGGCCACCAACGGCTGTGAAGTGGGACTGAGAAACAGGGCAGGGTCCACTGGACTTTTTCTGAAGCCACCCTTTTCCAGAGTCGCTGTGATCTCTTGGTTCCAGCAGTGGGGTGACTGCTTGAGCCCATAGAGAGCTTTACGCAGTCGCCACACACGGTTTGTGCCATCTGAGAAACCTGGTGGCTGGACCATGTAGATTTCCTCATCCAGTTTGCCGTGCAAAAGGCATTGTTGACGTCCATCTACTCCAACTCCCAGTCGTGCTGGGCGACTAGACTGAGCAGTGCCCTGGCAGTGGTGTATCGGCCTACTGGCACGAATGTCTCATCAAAGTCCACTCCAGGGATCTGAGAGAACCCTTTTGCAGTGAGTCGTGCTTTGTACCTTTCCACCGTGTTGTCTAGGCGAAGTTTGCGGCGGTACACCCACTTAGCCGCAACGGGCTTGCGGTCTGGGGGTAGATCCACCAGCTCGTACACATTGTGCTCCGACAAGGCGTTGAGTTCAGCCTTCATGGCCTGCTCCCATAGGGAGGAGTCTGTGGCTGCACGCGCTGCCAGTACTATAAAAGGTTCCGGTGGAAGTGTAGAGAGGCCAGTTGTGCCAAAGTAGGAGGCAACATACCCAGCAACTGACGATGAGAGGGCAGAGTGAAACTCCTGCTCAATCAAGGAGTAGCCGAGGGCGGTGCTGGGGTTGACTACAGAGGCTGCGACAGACAGACCAGAGGCCATTAGACCAAGAGCACGGAGGCACGGGTCGCCAGAGACGACAGGGTGGGACTGAGAAGGGAGAGCACGAAGACGACCTTTGCGTGTGTAGGGTGACACGGGTGGAACAGGCTTCGTGGAGACAGACGGAACCGGGATAGAGGAGGTGTCATGTGCAGTGTTGACGGGAGAAGCTGGTTGCACAGCAGCAATTGGAGAGACAGGTGTAGAAGGAGTGTGTGTCGAGATAGGTGGAGAGGCCGGATCAGGGGAAGGGGAGTGTGAAAGAGGAGAAGAAGAGCTGGGAAGAGCGGAGACAGCGGAAGAGACCGGTGGTACAACATGAGAGACAGGCTGTGCACCGGGAGAGGGAGAGGACACGACAGGAGGAGACGGAGAGGGGGCCGGGGGACACGTAGAGGGAAGAGTAGAGAACTCAGAAGGAGAGGACAGACCACCCCCAGCCCGACCAAGCGGAGGAGAAGGCCCAGAGAGATGAGAGACGTTGCGTTCGAACAAGTGTTCAAAGAGCAGTGCATCCCGAGACTCGATGACGCGGCTTCGAGAGGGGTCCAAGAACCACCATGCTTTAGAGAAGGGGGATACCGCGAGGAAGATACAGAGACGACAACGAGGGGAGAGTTTGCCATCGCGGTGGTCGGCCGGAAGCCAAACAGAGGCAAGGCAGCCCCAGACACGCGCAAGGCGCAAGTCAGCACGACGACCTGTCCAGCGTTCGAAAGGAGTGACAGTGTGAGGGAGAGGACCATGAGGAATCTTGTTCCACACCCATGTCATGTAGGACATGGCTTCGAAGGCGAACAATGGAGACTGACCGGACGCAGAAAGAACAGAGCGAACACCGTCAGCAAGAGTGCGGTTCCAATGTTCAGACACACCGTTTTGTTGTGGGGTGTAGGGAAATGTGCACTCAAGACGAACCCCACGAGACTCGAGAAAGCGGGAGGTGGGGCCAAGAAACTCACCTCCACGGTCACTGCGAAACACTCGCAAAGGACGGAGACAGGCACGTTCTGCCTAAGGAAGCCAGTCTTCAATGACGTCAGTGACATCACTTTTGTGGCGGAGGGCAAAGACCCAGCGGTAGCGGGAAAAGTCATCAGTGAGACAAAGGACATAGCGACCTAGACCACCCAGGAATGTGTGAGGAAGGGGGCCCATCACGTCAGCGTGAACAAGGTCAAGAGGATGAGAGGTAGTGGACTCTGATGAGGTGAACGGGGACCGGTGCATTTTGCCGGAGGCACAGTCAAGACAGTCGGTGGAACAAGGGGGCGCAAAGGTGGCGGGATCAAGGCCGACAGCAGGCTGGAGGCGCAAGAGGCGTTGGATGGCAGCAGTGTGAAGATGACACAATCGGCGATGCAAGAGTGCAGTGTGAGCAGGTGACAGAGATGGTGCCACATGAACGAAGGCAGACGCAGCAAAGGACGAGGGAAGGGAGAGTGGCACACAAAAAAGCCTGTCACAGCGTATGCCGCGAAGAACAACATGCCCAGATGAGCGCAAAGAGATGGATGCAATGCCACCACTGGACGAGAAGTCCATGCCCTCATCATCGAGGGTGGTGGCAGAGAGCAGACTGACCTCCAGGTCGGGAACATACAATACGTCAGGGAGATACACAGTGCCACCAGGGCCAACAAACTTGACAACGCCAACGCCATGAACGGGAAGGAGCTGCCCCGAGCCAGTGCGGACAGAGCGGACAGAGCCGACTGGGCCAAGGGAGACAAAGGAGGAACGACAGGATGTCATGTGATGAGTGGCCCCTGAATCAATGATCCAGAGGCCTGGAGCCGCACGAGTGGTTGGGAGAACAAGGCACATGGCAACAGAGGCACGAGACGACAGGGGTGAGGGGGCGCCAAGGCGTGTGGGAAACGTATGAGACTGCCAGTCCTCAATCCAATCACGAACATCAGGCATGTCCCCTTGTACCCCACCAGATGCTGCACCCCGGAGAGTGGCATCAGACTCACAGACAGACGCACGACACGGGTCACTCACACTCTCACCTCCCTGAGAACGAAGGTGGAGAAGCTGAATGAGGCGGCGCTCAAGGGCACGTTCCTCGTCACGACGGTCTGAGGAACGGTCAGAAGACCGGTCGGATGAGCGATCAAATGACCGCCCGTCATCCCTCGTCCAAGACGGTGCTGAGTAGTGCGAGGAGGGTGGTCCATGGTAAGGGGGTCCTCCAGGGGGCGGAATCCAGCCCCAAGTGCTGGGAGGTGAAGGAGATGGCTGAAGTGGTGCGGACGTGGTGGAAAGGACGGACGCTGAGGTGGAAGAGGACGGAGAGGCCACGGTTGCTGCCGCTGCGGCTGTAGAGGGTACGACGCCAGTGCGGGCCCAATGAGCTCGCATGGATGACGCCAAACGGACATCATCACGTGGGGCTGGGCACTTGGGCGCAGAGTGGCCAACAGCACCACAGTTCCAACAGGTGACTTTAGAGCCAATGGGAGCGGCAGAGGAGTTTCCCTTGC
>SZWC01031263.1:11097-22824 GCA_023375785.1 Penium margaritaceum | reverse complement strand
GCAAGAGGTTGCGAGTGGTTATAAGTGGTTGCGAATGGTTACAAGAGCTTGCAAGTACTTGCAAGTGGCTGCGATTGGTTGCGAGTGGTGCAAGTGATTGCGAGTGGTTCCAAGAAGCTGCGAGTGGCTACAAGTGGTTTCAAGTGCGAGTGGTTGCCAGTGGTTGTGAGTGGTTGTGATTGGTTGCGAGTGGTTGCGAGTGATTGCGAGTGGTTGCAAGTGGTTGCGAGTTGTTGTGTGTCGTTACAAGTGGTTGCAAGTGGTTGTGGGTGGCTGGGAGTGGTTGCGATTGACTGTGAGTGCCTATGAGTGGTTGCTAGTGGTTGTGAGTGGTTGTGAGTGGTTGCGAGTGGTTGATAGTGGTTGTGAGTGGTTGCAAGTGATTGCAAGTGGTTGCACGTTGTTGCGAGTGGTTTTGAGTGGCTGCGAGTGGTTACTAGTGGTTGCAAGTGGGTGTGAGGGGTTGCAAGTGGTCGCGAGTGATCATGAGTACTTACAAGTGGTTGTGAGTGTTTGTGAGATGTTGTGAGTGGTTGCGAGTTATTCCGAGTGGTTGCAAGTGGTTGGGAGAGGTTGAGAGTTGTTTGGTGTGGTTGCAAGTGGTTGCGAGTGGATGGGAGTGGTTGCATGTGGTTGCGAGTGGTTGCGAGTGGTTGCAAGTGGTTGCGAGTGGTTGCGAGTGGTTGTGAGAGGTTGGAAGTGGTTGCGAGTGGTTGCGAGTGGTTGTGAGAGGTTGGAAGTGGTTGCGAGTGGTTGCGAGTGGTTGTGAGAGGTTGGAAGTGGTTGCGAGTGGTTGCGAGTGGTTGTGAGAGGTTGGAAGTGGTTGCGAGTGGTTGCGAGTGGTTGTGAGAGGTTGGAAGTGGTTGCGAGTGGTTGCGAGTGGTTGTGAGAGGTTGGAAGTGGTTGCGAGTGGTTGCGAGTGGTTGTGAGAGGTTGGAAGTGGTTGCGAGTGGTTGCGAGTGGTTGTGAGAGGTTGGAAGTGGTTGCGAGTGGTTGCGAGTGGTTGTGAGAGGTTGGAAGTGGTTGCGAGTGGTTGCGAGTGGTTGTGAGAGGTTGGAAGTGGTTGCGAGTGGTTGCGAGTGGTTGTGAGAGGTTGGAAGTGGTTGCGAGTGGTTGCGAGTGGTTGTGAGAGGTTGGAAGTGGTTGCGAGTGGTTGCGAGTGGTTGTGAGAGGTTGGAAGTGGTTGCGAGTGGTTGCGAGTGGTTGTGAGAGGTTGGAAGTGGTTGCGAGTGGTTGCGAGTGGTTGTGAGAGGTTGGAAGTGGTTGCGAGTGGTTGCGAGTGGTTGTGAGAGGTTGGAAGTGGTTGCGAGTGGTTGCGAGTGGTTGTGAGAGGTTGGAAGTGGTTGCGAGTGGTTGCGAGTGGTTGTGAGAGGTTGGAAGTGGTTGCGAGTGGTTGCGAGTGGTTGTGAGAGGTTGGAAGTGGTTGCGAGTGGTTGCGAGTGGTTGTGAGAGGTTGGAAGTGGTTGCGAGTGGTTGCGAGTGGTTGTGAGAGGTTGGAAGTGGTTGCGAGTGGTTGCGAGTGGTTGTGAGAGGTTGGAAGTGGTTGCGAGTGGTTGCGAGTGGTTGTGAGAGGTTGGAAGTGGTTGCGAGTGGTTGCGAGTGGTTGTGAGAGGTTGGAAGTGGTTGCGAGTGGTTGCGAGTGGTTGTGAGAGGTTGGAAGTGGTTGCGAGTGGTTGCGAGTGGTTGTGAGAGGTTGGAAGTGGTTGCGAGTGGTTGCGAGTGGTTGTGAGAGGTTGGAAGTGGTTGCGAGTGGTTGCGAGTGGTTGTGAGAGGTTGGAAGTGGTTGCGAGTGGTTGCGAGTGGTTGTGAGAGGTTGGAAGTGGTTGCGAGTGGTTGTGAGTGGTTGCGTGAAGCTCCAAGTGGTTGGAACTGGTTGTGAGTGGGTGTGATAGGTTACAAGTGGTTGCGTGTAGTCATGAGTGGTTGCGAGTCGTCGGGAGTGGTTGCGAGTGGTTGCAAGTGGTTACGAATGGAAGCAAGTTGTTGCAAGTGGTTTTGAGTGGTTGCGAGTGGTTGCAAGTGGTTGCGAGTTGTTGCGAGTGGTTGTGAGTGGTTCTGAGTGGTTGGGATTGGTTGCGAGTTGTTGCGGGTGGTTGGAAGTGGTTGCGAGTGGTTGTGAGTGGTTCTGAGTGGTTGGGATTGGTTGCGAGTTGTTGCGGGTGGTTGGAAGTGGTTGCGAGTGGTTGCGAGTGGTTGCATTTGATTGTTTGTGGTTGCGAGTGGTTGCCAGCGGTTGCTAGTGGTTACAAGAGGTTGCAAGTGGTTGCGAGTAGTTGGGAGTGGTTGCGAGTGGTTGTGAGTGGCTGTAAGTGGTTGTGAGTGCTTCCGAGTGGTTGTAAGCGGTTGCGAGTGGTTGCGAGTGGTTGTTTGTGGTTGTGAGTGGTTCTGAGCAGTTGCGAGTGGTGGCGAGTGGTTGGGAGTGGTTGGGACTGGTTGCAAGTGGTCGTGAGTAGTCACAAGAGCTTGCGAGTGGTTGCAAGTGGTTGTGAGTGGTTGCGAGTGATTTCGAGTGGTTGGGAGTGGTTGCAAGTGGTTGCGAGAGATTGCGAGGTGTTCTGTGTGGTTGCGAGTGGTTGTGTGTGGGTACAAGTGGTTGCATATGGTTGCGAGTGGTTGTGAGAGGTTGTGATTGGTTGTGAGTGGTTGCAAGTGGTTGTGAGTTGTTGCAAGTGGTTACGAGTGGTTGCGAGTGGTTGTGAGTGGGTATGAGTGGTTGCAAGTGGTTGCAAGTGGTTAGGAGTGGTTGCGAATGGTTGCATGTGCTTGCGAGTGGTTGTAAGTGGTTGCGATTGGTTGCGAGTGGTGCAAGTGATTTCGAGTGGTTGCGAGTGGTTGCAAGTGGCTGCGAGTGGTTCTGAGTGGTTGCAAGTGCGAGTTTTTGCCACTGGATGCGAGTGGTTGTGAGTGGTTGTGAGTGGTTGCGAGAGGTTGCGAGTGGTTCCGACTGATTGCGATTGGTTGTGAGTGATTGGTAGTGCTTGTGAGTCGTTGCAAGTGGTCGGGAGTGGTTACGAGTGGTTACGAGTGGTTGCCAGTGGTTACGAGTGGTTGCGAGTGGTTGCAAGTGGGTCTGAGTGGTTGCGAGTGGTTATGAGTGGTTGTGAGTGGTTGCAAGCAGTTGCGAGTTGTTGTGAGTGGTTACGAGTGGTTGCGCATGGTTGCGAGTGGTTGCAAGTGGTTGCGAATTGTGCGAGTGGTTGCAAGTGGTTGCAAGTGGTTGCGAGTGGTTGCGAGTGGTTGCGAGTGGTTGCGAGTGGTTGCGAGTGGTTGCGAGTGGTTGCGAGTGGTTGCGAGTGGTTGCGAGTGGTTGCGAGTGGTTGCGAGTGGTTGCGAGTGGTTGCGAGTGGTTGCGAGTGGTTGCGAGTGGTTGCGAGTGGTTGCGAGTGGTTGCGAGTGGTTGCGAGTGGTTGCGAGTGGTTGCGAGTGGTTGCGAGTGGTTGCGAGTGGTTGCGAGTGGTTGCGAGTGGTTGCGAGTGGTTGCGAGTGGTTGCGAGTGGTTGCGAGTGGTTGCGAGTGGTTGCGAGTGGTTGCGAGTGGTTGCGAGTGGTTGCGAGTGGTTGCGAGTGGTTGCGAGTGGTTGCGAGTGGTTGCGAGTGGTTGCGAGTGGTTGCGAGTGGTTGCGAGTGGTTGCGAGTGGTTGCGAGTGGTTGCGAGTGGTTGCGAGTGGTTGCGAGTGGTTGCGAGTGGTTGCGAGTGGTTGCGAGTGGTTGCGAGTGGTTGCGAGTGGTTGCGAGTGGTTGCGAGTGGTTGCGAGTGGTTGCGAGTGGTTGCGAGTGGTTGCGAGTGGTTGCGAGTGGTTGCGAGTGGTTGCGAGTGGTTGCGAGTGGTTGTGAGTGATTGGTAGTGCTTGTGAGTCGTTGCAAGTGGTTGGGAGTGGTTGCGAGTGGTTACGAGTGGTTGCGAGTGGTTACGAGTGGTTGCGAGTGGTTGCAAGTGGGTTTGAGTGGTTGCAAGTGGTTGTGAGTGTTTGCAAGCAGTTGCGAGTTGTTGCAAGTGGTTACGAGTGGTTGCGCATGGTTGCGAGTGGTTGTAAGTGGTTGCGAGTGGTTGCGAGTGGTTGCGAGTGGTTGCGCATGGTTGCGAGTGGTTGCAAGTGGTTGCAAATTGTTGCGAGTGGTTGCAAGTGGTTGCAAGTGGTTGCGAGTGGTTGCGAGTGGCAACTACCAGCCAGGTATAGACAACTGTGCCCTATTCCGCTTATCCTGCGCTCCCGCCGAATCCAGGGACCACCGTAACCCCTGCAGTACATTCTACCACCCCGCTCTACCACTCTGCAGTGTCACACCCTCTACCACATGACTATTGGCTGCCAGGACCTACGGCTCCCGCCGCACCGAGCACACAGACACCGTCCCTTGGGACTAGCTTTTACTCCGCACCCTATGCGACGCAGGCTACCCCTGCGACTCACTACTATACCCTTCTGACGGCATCTCCAATGAGAGGCCCCACACCAGCACCCTAGGGGCAGCCACAAACTAGCCACGTGGGTTATTCGGTGGCTGTGACCTTGCATCCACTTCCCGCGATGACATCCATGGCTAACCGAAACACTGTGCCCCCGCTGCAGTACGTACGCTCGCAACCAGCTAACATTTCGCGGCTGGACATCTTGAAGGGAACCCCTGAGTAGGACCCGTGGACATGGTTGAAGCAGATCACTATACATGCAAGCATATGGCAGATCCCACCAGATCTTTCTCTGGCCACCGCGGAGCTTCATCTGCAGGGCGCTGCGGAGGACTAGTACAATGCGCAAGCACCATTCAACTCCTTCATCGACTTTGGCAACGCGCTGATCGAGCGTTTCAAGCGGCTGACCAAGGAAGAAGCACTCCGCAAGATTGAAAAGGAAGTCATGCAGAAGGATACTGACATCCGCAGGTTTTTGGATCAGTTCCTCACTTGGGCATCAGTCGCAAAGAGCCCTCGAGGGGAAGGACTGCCACTGTGGGTCCTACTGCAGAATCTCATCCGCGCACTCCCCGATGAGACCAGTAGTCTGATGATCCCTGAGCGCTACCAGTCCCTGCAGGATGCCATGTCGGATGCCACGGCCATTTTTACGCAGCAGCGGTCTACGGGACAGCATCAAGGTGGAGATTTGCATGCTCTATCACCAGCAACACAGGCCTCTCAACCGAAGCGGAAGGCGTGTTAAACCTGCCAGAGCCTGGAGCACATCACTCGGGACTGCTCGCGCAAGCGACAGGGTGCTCCGCGCAACAACCCCATGCAGCAATACCCCATGGTGCAACAGTGGCAGCGGTATTATAATCAACCATGGCAGGACCAGCACCATCAGCAGCAGACGAAAGCTGGGCGGCAGGCACCAGAACATCAATCCCAGGTTGCCCCGAGCGGGCAAGGTATTCTGCCAAACCCGCAGGTATCCGCGAACCCTGCGAGCGGAGCCTGTAACGTCAAGCTGGGGCTGCCAATGGCGGAGGACGAGACCACATAATTGCCTCCTACTACGGAAGAGACGACTCTCATTGCATGAGTCCAAGAATTAGACTTGCGCGGATGGGATCTATAGGTGGCAGCCAGAGTACAGGAGGACCCGAGGTGCAAGGGAGAGGCCGCGGAGGAGCGATTCTAGGGTGCAGTTGTCAATCGCACCGTCGTACAGGAGAAACAACAACAAACAAAACCACCACTCCCAGTGGAGAAACAACCTGCCCCATATTCGCAGACACCCACCATAGTCCCAGCTCTCGCGCAGAAAAGCTCTGACCCTGTCCAACGCCTATTTACCACCCCCATTGCGGAAGTCAACTTCTTTGAGTTCCTCCACATTCATCCTGAGATTGCACCGCGAATGACGGAGGGGTTTGCTTGGGCCAATCAACGCCTCCAAGCTATGGGCATCTCCCTCAACTGTACCACGCCTACATCCGGTACACAGAACACCCGCCGTGCGGTGCCCGAGACTTCATTGGCATTGAGCCTCGCAGAAGGAGAGTGGGGATGGGTACCACAGCCCTTGGATTCACCGCGACGGGATGACAACTACTACGAGGTCGCCTGCTGTACGGTTTGGATCTGTGGAAGGAAGTTCTTGGCCATCATCGACAAAGGGGCCACTCACACCACTGTGGCGTTCCACGTCCGTTTGGTGGTTGGATGGGCAGACCGCATTCTCCCCACGCGCCGCCTCTTCACCAACTCGGCAGGCGGAATGGACTATGGTCATAGGGAAGCTCACGGCATTCCCATGCAGGTGGGATCCCTTCATAAACCATTGAACGTCCAAGTAACGCGAGCCAGAATGTATGACGTGCTCCTGGGTATGGATTACCTGGTGCAGCGGCAGGTCAGCCTTCTCTTCTCCCTTGGAATCATGCAACTCAGCTTTGCACTCGGGGAGGAAGCGTTTTGCCCCATCACCATCAGCGACAGGGTAGCGATCACTATAACTAGTGGCGAATCCTTCTCCATCCTGGATGCTGTGGCAGAGGACTCTCAGGCCCATGCAAGCAGGTTGCAACCTCACACAGCAGATTTGCCTGACGCGGAACAGGTCACAACAGGTGAATGGCTGGAACTCATGGAGGAATCAACCAAGCCTGGAGTACAAACCAACCTCCTGGGGATGTGGCATAGGAGACAACGNTGCCCACTCCGCGAAACAGCACCATCACCACCACTGCGATGGGATCACATGCTCCTCTCACGACTTTCTCCCACACAAAAGCTGGATTTATGCGACCTCCTAGACGCATTTGCAGACATCTTCACTGGGTCCGCGGTTGATCTGGGGGCCGTGGAAGCCTTCCACGTCATCTCCACGGGGGACTCCGCGCCCACGAAACAGAAAATGCGGCGCATCCTCCCTGAGCAGGAGAAGATCATCACTGAAGGGCTCGCGGAGCTCAAGGCGCAAGGGATGATCGTCCCAATCGTCAGTCCCTGGCGTGCTAACTTGGTCATTGTGGGGAAACCGGATGGGTCCAAACGATTTTGCATCGACTTCCGCGACCTCAACCGTGTAACCGAGGAGGATGCGTACCCCATGCCACTGATCGTTGACATACAAGAGCGACAGCAGGGTCGCGGATGGTTCGCAAAGCTCGACGTCAAGGCTGCCTTCCATGATGTCCCCATGTACCCAGACTCCATCGCCAAGACCGCGTTTGTGACACCAAAGGGACTATACGCGTTCACGCGTATGCCCTGTGGACTCCACAATGCCAGTGCGACATTAGAGCGGGTCATGGACTCTTCCCTCCGCGGCATCCCCAATGTCAGTTGCTACATTGACGACATCATGGTTGCGGCCCACACCTTCAAGCAACTGTTCTCCTCCCTGGCCGCTGTCTTTGCTGCCCTCCGCAGGGCTAACCTCAAGCGCAAGGCAGCCAAGTGCTCTATCGGAGCTGCGGAAACGGACTTTCTCAGCTTCGTGATGAGTGCGGATGGTATCAAGACCGATACAGAGAAGATCGCGGCAGTGCAGGAGTGGCGTCAGCCTACTTTCACGGGGCAAGTCAAGATCTTCCTGGGCTTTGTCTCCTTCTACAAGAAGTTTTTCCGTGACCACGCACGCATCATCAAGCCACTCCAATAGTTGACTCACCAGGATGTACCGTTTGACTGGACATCCTGGAATGCGTAGACGCCTGGACCGAAATCAAGCACCGCCTGGTTACCGCACACATGCTCGAGTTCCCCGACTTCAACCTCCCATTTTCCATCACCACTGATTGGTCGCGGGATGGGCTAGGCGCTCTCCTATCCTAGACAGTGCAGGAACCCACCCAGAAGGTGATTTTGTACGCCAGTCGTGCTCTCACCGAAGGAGAGCGGAAGTACCCGTCGGTCAAAGGCGAGTTCCTGGCTATCCTTCGGGTACTCCATCACTTCCGCGACTACATCAAGAATGGCAAACCATTCACGGTCTTCACGGACCATCAGGCTCTTCAATGGCTCCTCACCACCCAGAACCATGAGGGTATCCTAGCCAAGTGGGCACTCCTTTTGCAGGGCTACAACATGAAGATCAAGTACCAGCCCGCGGTTGCCAACCGCAACGCGGATGCTCTTAGCCGACTTCCGCGCCATGACTGGCCAGAACTGGACCAGGCACCTCTGGAGGCTGCGGAGCATAACCCTGAGGTACGGGCACCGCCAACAGACACAGAAGCGTAATGGGAGGGAGTGGCACGAGAATTTGATGAGGAAGAATAGTAGGTTGCCTTGCAACTCCTGAATGAACTCGACCCTACCGCGGAGGATGCTCTCGCGGACACCCTAGCAGCTTTCCCCATGTGTGGACTACAGCTTGCTCGTCGATACAACCCTAGCATCCGCGGATGGACACTGGAGGAGATTGCACCCCATCTTCCCCTGCGACATGCATACCCGAAAACCTCGCGACCGCCCACCAACACCCCACAGATCTGCACCACAAGCAACTCAGACACTCCTCACGTTGCCGCTACCCCACTCCCGGACAACCGCCATCCCCTCACCCTGGTAGACTTCCTTCTTCACTCCCCTGAGTCCACGGAAAGTCTCCGCGCCCTCTTCACCACTCACAATCCCTCCATCCTTCCTCTTGGCATCCATCTCTCATGCACGCGCGACAACATGACCGGCATCCGCTTAATACCCCGATGCATCCTCCTCACTCACTCTGGTGCGCGAGATGCCGCCGCACGTGCCTCGCGCACCTGGTCACCTGCGGCTCTTACTCCCGGACCGCCCGCACCCTTCGAGGTCCACGTGGCGTGGTGTTACGTGTGGATATGCGGATGCAAGTTCGTGGCCATCGTGGACACCGGTGCCACACACACCACGATCGGGCTCCGGATGGTCCGTTTGCTCCACATGCAACACCTCATCAAGCCTACTCATCTTCGCTTCTCTATCTCCATCGGGGACATCAACGTGCCGCTCGGACAGATCGTGCGCCTCCCCATGCAGGTGGCAAATGTACGTGCGGCGCACACTGTCCAGGTTTGCGATGTCTGCACGTATGACATCCTGCTCACGGCGGACTGGCTCGCGCCGCGCCAAGCGGATGTATTGATCGGCGCAGGCATCCTCAGTCTCATTTTGAGTTCCGGCGTTCAATCGTTCACTCCACTCGTCACTTCGCATCGACCATCTCCTCGCCCATTCCTCTCCACCTTTGACTCAGCTCTCACCGGCACTCGACACACTCGACAAATTACGCGCAGCTGGACTCTCGCCCGCGGGACACTCAACATGGCACGCAACCAAGGCACGGGGTCCGCGCCTTCGTCGCGGGGGGGTGGATCCTCCCGACGTCAGCTACGTCGCCCTGCTCTCCACTCAAGCGCGGGACACCGACCGGCAAGGACACCGACACCACCAGCGGGGCAGCGGCCCCACCGCGGCCAGGTCCAACGACAAGAACAACACCGGCAAGAGAACCAGCATCACACACGGTCGCGACAGGCGTGTCCCGACCCGGTCCCGCGGCAAGAACACCTCCGAGACCAGTGACGGCCACGCCAGCAACGGGTGCGGCCTCACCGCGGCCCAGCCCCGCCGCAGGGGCAACCCCGATACGAACCCCAAAACCGGCAGCGACAATCCCACTGCGAATCAGCCCCGCAAAAGAAAGACTGACACAAGCCACGCTCCCTGCAGCAAGATCAGCAGGGTCATCGCGACAGAGCCTGGACACAAGCACACCACCAACACGGATCCCCAGGCGCACGGAGCCCGCGGCAGGAGCGATGCAAACAACGGCAAGAACAACTGCTACACCGACACCAAGCCCACGAGATGGGGCTCGAGCACTGACTGACCCAGTCCCCTCCGTGGCAACAAAGGCGCTCTCCCACTCGCCGCCGATCTCACGCGGAAGCCCAACCCGGCAGCTCACACGCCCGCTGCTGGGCACAGGAACGGTGATGGAAGGGGCAAGGACGCACCTTGAAGAAAGCTTGGGGGATAGCGGGGAGCAGCCGAACGAAGCCTTGTTGTTTGAGGTCGTGAGCAGCGTCACGCTCCAGCTGTTGACGGAGATTTCGGACGTGATCCGCGTGGAATTCGCGGATTCACTATTCGGAAAAATGTGGCAGGTGGTGCTGAAGGGGGCGGCAACGGGTGCGCTAGCCGTCGGATTGCACAAAGGGCAGGTGCAACTGCTGGAAACTGCAGGCACAAAATGCCTCGTTTTTGCGTTACGGGACAGCTTGAGCATCAAACCAGGGCTGGCCAGTGACATGACGGTTGTCGCGGAACTGCTGGACACCGAGCGGCCGGATCTATCACTAGAGGCTGCTCGAGTATGGTGGAACAGGGTGCGGAAGGACCAGCGGAGCGGCCCGGAGAGATGTTACGTGCATCTACTCCAAGAGAGGGCTAGAGCCCTCATTCTGTACCACGTGAACGACCAGGCACCCGGATCGGCGGAGGCACAATGACAAAGATCCGCAGTGGATGAGTGGAGGTGGGAATACTTGCTAAGCCTCACCTACGCCAAGTGGAGTGTTCAGTACCCGCATGAGGAGAGATCGCGGCTTGCTGACACTCAGGTGCCTGAGGGACGCTGGATGGAGGCTATGGAAAAGTGTTGGACGCTGACGCGTCAGAATGTGATACGCACCAGGGTGGCGGCAGCGGTTGCGGAAGGATAGTGGACCATGGTGCGAAAAAAGGGGTTGTGTCTCAAGCAAGAGGAGGTGCGACACTGGGCCAAAGAGGCGGCGGAGATATGCCGGGAAGACAAGAGCAGGAGGGACGCGGAGGTGGAAGAGGCCTGTGAGTATACCCAATTCACCCCTTAGTTGCAGCGGATGCAAGAACGCCTGCGGAACGTATGGGAGGTGGAGGCAGCCGAAGTAGAACGGGCGGCCGCGGAGTTCGCGGCGACAGAGACCCGATTGGCCCAGGAGCGGGAAGTGGCGGCTAAGGCAGATACGGAAGCTGCGGAGCAGCTTATCAGGGAAATCATGGTGGAAGTAGAAGTAGCGGCAGTAGCCACGGAAGTAGATGTGGCAGCAGCAGCGGCAGCAGAGGCAACGGCCAAAGCAAGAAAGGTAGCAGCATTGGCAGCAGAGGCAACGGCAGCAGCCGCAGAAGCAGAGGCAGCAGTAGCAGCAGCAGCGGTGACGGAGGCAAAGGTAGCGGCAGCAGCAGCCACAGAGGCACAGGCAGCGACAACACAAGCAACCGCGGAGGCCGCCAGAGCAGGGGCAGTTAGTGTAGCGACAGAGACAGTAATGGGAATGACATTAGCCAGACCAGCGGAGAGATATGTAGCAGCAGAAAAAGAAGAGCAGATGGGGAAGAGGTACAAGGCGGGTGCAAAGGGCCACCGCCCGGAGCCATCTGCAGGCTCCCTCTGGCGGAAGGCCCAACTCCAGGCCCAAGCAACGGCGGTAGTGCAAAAGGCAGCAGCGACGCTCAGCCAGACCAGAGCAGCAGCGCCAGCAGTAGAGATCGGCCGAAGTGAAGAGCCGGAGCAGACTTTCCCGGAGGAAACCACCCCTGCCCCAAAAGGAAAGCGGAGGGTGGAGGAGGCAACGGCCACGGAGCCACGAAGGGAAAAACAGCCTCGTACACACGAAGGCTCTAGCTCCAGTGTTACTCCGGAGCAGTTGGCGCAAGCCCAACGGGAGGCCGCACAGGCAGTAGAGCTCCTGATGGCAGTCTTCCGCAAGGTCCAGATGCCGGTGGAAATGGTGCCGGCCCCACTGCGCCCGGTTGTGAGTGGATGCAAGTGGTTGTGAGTGGTTGCAAGTGGTT
>SZWC01031262.1:9056-22825 GCA_023375785.1 Penium margaritaceum | reverse complement strand
TTCAATCTTTCAGATTGTGTTTCACGAGCTGGGCCTTGAACCAGAATCGTTGAAATCTATCGATCGGTTTTTCGCTCCATAACAAAATAGTTTAACCAATCAAAAGTAAGCCGGTTTTGCACGGCACTGCTCATCGGTGATTGGCCAGCCATTTCAAAAGTTCTGCTTTAGCCGCCATTTCCTATGGAAAATTCTTTCTAACATTCGTGGGCTGTTTTGCGAACAATTGTAGAACCAAAACGTAGGCCCTTAGAATAGTCGTCTCAGGAGAGTGGGCGAATGGTCACCTTAGCCATTTTGGTTGAGACGAATCGTACCACAAACGGACGTAGTCATCATAGGGCATGTTTATAAACATGAATCCTAAAACCCTGTTGTTCCACATGGCACATCCACATGGGAACAAGACCCTAACGGCCAACTAGAGGAGGAGTGACGATGGATCTTCCATCGCGGCACACCTCTAGCCTTAAAACTGGTCTATTGACCGTATCTGGCCTAGCATCGAACCACACTCTAGATCAAGATTATTTTCGGACCTCGACTCGTCGAGAAGTCGGTCTCGTGCCCCCGAACCCAGGAACAAAAATTAAACGCCATTTGGAATCCTGAAAATGGCTCGTATGCTAAATTCCTCCCCCCTTTCTTTGGACTGTCCCGGTTCGTGTTCGCTCATGGATGATTGATTATCACGTTCTTCACGATGCAAACCATGCAACAAGAATCTCAAACAAGATCACATGTGTGAACTCTTGTCGTACGCAACATGATTGCGTTACGTTCATGCACGGTCAACCACACACTTGTGGTTTTTGCGATTATGGTCATTTGCATACAATATCTAGTGTTGATTGCGTGATCCTTGTCTTTTACGAAGATAAGACACATACAATCCTTGTTTTGTTGTTTTGTTCGTGCACTGTCTCACTTACTCATACGGTGACCTCTCGGCTAGTGTACAAGCTCGTGCAGATGACTGACTGGATGGACGCTGATGCCGACGGGACGCTGTTCGGTGGAATGGACGTGTTGCTGTGAAGCCGAGTCGTGCTTTTGACACTACATCCTCAGACGGCCAGCTCCATTGGCAGCAACCCTTGGCTGTCACGTGATCAGTAGTTGTAGATAGCTCTCAGGAGTAGTGTAGCCGGCTCCTGAGTTCGGGTAGCCGTAACTCCACATAGCTGTTTTTCTTGCTAATTCCGAATGCACAATTGCATTGGCAGCTTGGTCATTTTGGTATGCTCCAGTTTTTAGGCAAAACGGACAATTCCGGGGTTTGGGGCTGTCTGGTGTCTGGCATGGCTCACCCAGGAAAACCTACGTGATAGAATAATGCTAGGATTTTCCTTATTGGCTGGTTCTCTAAATAAAAACCTCACAGAGCTGAGGTGAGGTCAGAACTAAGAGGGGTGTCAATCAGTTGCTTATACTTCACTTCTAATCAGTCATTGCTTCATGCCAGTTGCAGTTTTGAAGCTAACTCTAGCGCGTGCATGTATGAGTAACAAACAAGAGCTCTCAGACTTGGACTCTAGTGTAGTAGACTAAGGGGGCAGCAGAGCCATTTTTGCTTTGCCTTGGCGACAATGGCAAGCAACGAGCTTGGGTTCTTGCACGCTACACCAACAACGTTAGTGTCCCATCCTGCGTAATAGGTAGTTTCCATTTGCATACAAAATCTTGTGTTGATTGTGTAATCGTTGGCTCTTACCAAGATAAGACATGAACAATCCTTGTACGTTCTTCACAAGTGTTGACGAGTCTCTACTGAAGAATCATCACACGCGTGTGTCAATGGCATAGTCAATGCCTCTTTGGGACGTACACTGTCAACAATGTGTTGCAAATTTGGAACAAGGTACATAGGATGAGTTTTCCCATATTCCGTATGGAACATTTTCAGCTAGCAGTTGTGGTGACACCTCCGCCCCCTTTGCAAGGAGCGTCCTTCCAGCCAACTAACCGGTCGTCCCCATGTCCAGACAACACTTTCCATGTTGTTCGGTAATGATCTTCCAATGGGTTGTTGCCGAGGTGATACCTCCCAGCAACGTCGTTGATACGTGCAGTCAAAGATCCGAACATCAGTTGTCTTGGCTTGTAACCACTTGTCCATGACCATACGCATGTCTACTAACACCCGTGGATTGGTTGGTTGAACTCGACCAAGCTCCACCTAGCCCATGCAACTTGCATGCTAGCTTTATCTTAGGGTTGGGAGGCACTAAGGTCCTAAGAAATGCATGATGAGCACAATTGTTTTGATTTTCAAATATTGCGCTCAACTTTGAAGGAGGCGGCATTGTTCCTTTGGCACGAGCAAGTGTCGTCAACATCCGTCATTATACAAAACAATGCTTTTACCTAGACGATCTTGGTTTCAACCATCATCCCTTCATTTCTGTTTGAAATGGGTACCATGCTCACATCCCTATCAAAACCACATTGCTTTTAACTAGGTTCGCTGAGATACCCAAACTCAATGACAGTGGATTCTATNATGATGAGCACAATTGTTTTGATTTTCAAATATTGCGCTCAACTTTGAAGGAGGCGGCATTGTTCCTTTGGCACGAGCAAGTGTCGTCAACATCCGTCATTATACAAAACAATGCTTTTACCTAGACGATCTTGGTTTCAACCATCATCCCTTCATTTCTGTTTGAAATGGGTACCATGCTCACATCCCTATCAAAACCACATTGCTTTTAACTAGGTTCGCTGAGATACCCAAACTCAATGACAGTGGATTCTATCCACGAATGAAGTGGTCATCGTATGGTGTTCACCAAACGGGTATACCATGGTCACAATCATACCAGTGTAAGTAGGAAAAGCACCTTTCGGGTATAAATTCCACGTGATTGTGATTGAATACTTCAGAATCACATCCGGTGATCCTTGAATGACTAGTTCCAAAAGCTTTTTGTGTTCATGTAATGGCGTCCAAGGGTTCCATTCGGGAACTCATCAATGGACTGTGTTTGCAAAGCTACAATAATCATCCACTCAATAGAGTATTATTCATATACCTTATCTAAGGTACTTGTAGAGGGTATCATCCTCATCAAAGACATTTGACAAACCACCACCATTGTGGATCTATCACAGTAAAATCAAAGAATCCAAAATTCTTGGATCCAAAATCCAAGTTGTTCTTAATTGTATGCGGCAATGTACATAAACTGAACAATCCCCCAAACCAAGGGACTTCAGTCGCTTTACCATGACCTTCCACATCAACGAAGCATGGTTCGACTACACCATATTCATTAAGATCTAAGTCTGAAATTGATTCTATTCAAAAGAACCAGACGTTGGCTTTATTTTGTACATTGATATGGCATAAACAATACTATACCATATCTTTTGCATTATCGGAACCCTTCTGCACGACTAATGTGTTGTGTCCCAATACCATAAAGTTTGAGAATTCTTCAAAATAAGAAATTGTTATGTAGTCAGTCGGACCACCGAGATGTAGGTTCTAACACGTTGTTATTATAAAGAATTGTCTGGCAAACGTTAGACGACGTGTTTCTGTTACTTCAAGTAATGTGCACGAAGCTCTTGTCTATAGAACCACTCTACGCATAGACTGTATGCTTTCATTTTAAGGTCTACTACAATTAAGTATGACTAGGTAACGAGTTGGCTAGTTCTGCCAGTTGATGCAACAGGGTGTGATAGGCATCCATGTTATCGGTGAAATTGGCATCTTATAACATGTGTTTTGCCATCCACACTAACATGAATAGTCCAAATAGAAATCATGGTCATAGTGCGTTTGGCACTTGCATCACTGGTGCATTCGGCACCCATGAGAAAAGTGCAACCCGTAGCTTTTGTCAATCTTGCAATTGATGTTTATGACAACGGTACGTTCGGTACTTTTGTCAATGTTTTAACCGATGCACTTGTCGGTTGTGCATTCAACAATCATGGCAATTGTGTATTCGGCACTCGCACGAATGTTATGATTGCATTTTCTATGTTGGTCGAGTTCCAAGTGCAACCGGCACTTCTCAAATTTGTGTGATCAACCCTCATGCTCGAATTTCCACAATTGTGTGTTTGTTGAGTGCGATTGGCACTCACCTTCGTGTTTTGTCAAATCCAAACAAAAATGACTTACACAACATCAGTGGTTCAATTGCCACCCACGTGGATAGGCAACTGGCATTTGTTTTGGTCATATCTCTGTAGACCATGAGAAGTGTGTTTGGCACTAGCATCACGGATGCTTTCGGTATTCCTGATTGAAGTGCGACTAGTACTTTCTCATTAGTGTGTTTGACATCAACAAAAATTTCTGTAACCACCACTTGTGCTATTGCATGTAGTGCAATTGGCACTTATGTCGAGGATGTGGTTGACATCCATGTAAGCGTATAATTGACACTCGTTTCATGCGGTCCACGCATTTCACATTCTTACAGCAAGTAGGTGAGTCTCTAAGTGGTCGCAGCATGCTCGGTCTTTTACTCCTTTTCATGAAGAATTTGTCTTGATGCACGTCATCATTGTGATTTTGCAACCCGTTGCACATTGTAGTTATTGTTTTGAAAAAACAAAACTGACTAGCAAATGTACAACCAATATTGAACCATTGACTGGATCTTTAGCGATTAACCACTCCAAATTTCCTAAAAAGCACTCCAAACCTTGAGGTTAATCCACAAGGCACTGTCGGTGCTATTTTTTTTGCATTGAAACAGTTCCAAGTGAATTATGTGAAGACATAGAAAACTGACGGTTTTCCTCATTTTGTGCTTCAAAACAGAAAATGAAAGGAAAATCAGGACTCTTGATTTCTGTTTAAAAGCTCAACCAAAGCTTCATGTTTTTGTGTCAAAACCCATGGTCAACTTGACCACACACTCAGGTTCGACCAGAAAACCTTTCACCGTCTCACATCCATTTTTTGGAAACCGTTAACTTAGAATTCCTCAACTTGAAGATATATGAAATAGGAACAAATTTTCCGCAGGTCATGTGCCCCCCTTTTTTTTTTCTTCTTTTGTCTGTTTCTTGGAATCTTCCAAGTGTCGCCCGGTGGTACATTGGGAAAACTGTCAGTCTTCCCTTGTTTCCATGAACAGGAAAATATCTTGGAACAATAAATGAGAATCTCTCAACATATTGTTGAGCTCGGATGGAGCTCCATGCCGCTTCTTATGGCTATTAAAACCGGGTTCAAACAAAGACGTGATCACCGTTTCGGTGGGCCAACTCTAAGTTTTGGAGAAAAAACTCCTTCGACAGAATAAACAACCTTCTGACTATGCCACTCGCGGAAAATAGTATTAAGAGCAGTTTCAGTTGAAATTTTTGTCTTCCACCGACGGGTAGATGTGCGTTTCTCTCCCCCACTGACGTGCCATATGCACCAAAGCGGGGGACGGGCAATGACCTTGGAACTTCCATTCCCAGGAGGGGAGGATCGAGACATTCCTTTTCCCCCTTTGGCTTCTGTCTACGGCCTCCCCCCTTCCTTTCTGATGCCGTTGGCGCTTGAGAGGCGATGGAGGAAGGATGTAACCACCCCCTCTCCCTCACTAGCGCTGTTGGTGCCAAAGAGGTGAGGGAGGGGCGTTTCATCGTCCCCTCTCCCTCTCCGGTGCACTGGTGCTGGAGAGGCAAGGGAGGAGGGGGGTTCGTTATACCCTCTCCATATCTGGTGTTGTTGGCGCTCGAGTGGCGGGGAAGGGGGGGAATTTCCTGCTCTCCCTCTCTGGCGCCATCGGCACCCGAGAGGCGAGCAAGAGGGGGTAACCATCCCCTCTCCTTCTATGGCACAGTCGGCGCCTCAGAGGCGAGGCAGCGGGGAAGGGGAGAAGGGAGGGGATGTTACCGTCCTCTCTCCCTCTTTGGCACCGTCAGCGCCTAAGTCAAGGGAGGCAGAAGCACAGCCCCCTCTCTCCCTCTCCTTGCGCTGTCGCATTGAAGAGGAGGCAGATGAGGGGCGATTCCTCCTCTCCCTCCTTGGTGCCACTAGCACCTTAAGGGAGGGGGAGAGGGGATCACCTTCCCTTCTCCCACTCAGATGCCGTTTGTAAGTGACAAGCGATGCGGAGGGACGTTTCTCCCCCATTCCCCCTCTTTGGCGCAGGTGGCACCTGAAGGGTGAGGGAGGGGGCAGAAGCACCCCCTCTACCAAGGGAGAGCGGAGTGGGTTCCCACTCTCCCTCTCTCTTGTTGTCCTCAGTTGGAAGACCAGTGAGGGCTATCAGCCCGCCTGTCGACTAACGGGTTCTCGGTGCCTTGACACAGTCGTTAAGGCCAAGTAGCCGCCGGTGGAGCGGCATTTTCTTATGGCCATCAACCATAGTTTTTTTGTTTTACACTCCGTACTGGGGAGTGAGCTTGATCGGAGCTTTTGGACGATCGAATGGGCCGCTTTTGAGGACAGGCAACATTTGGCCGTAGAGACAAAAAAATACCATTCTAAATCACCATCGATGGACGGCGTCGCTCAAAAGCTTGTTCCAACGGATAGTTTGAACCAATTTCATAATTGGTTCCAACTATCCAATAGTTTGAAGAAGCTAGCTCTGATGCCAATGTAATATTCGTGGGCTATTTTGTGACTAACTGCAGAAGAAAAACATAATCCCTTACAGTATTCGTCTGAGAAGAGTGGATGAATGGTCGCCTCAGCCATTTTGGCTGAGAAGAACTGCGCCACAAAAAAATGTATTTTTCATAGGGAATCTTGCAAATAAGCATAAAAAACCCTACCATTCCATGTGACACAGCCACATGGGAATAGGATCTTAGCTGTCAACTAGAGGGGAGTAGGAGTGACACAATGGATCTTCCAACACGACACTCCCTTTGCCTTAAAACCATTCTATGGACAGAATCTAGGCTAGAGTTCAACTAGACTTGAGACAGAGATTATTTTCGGACCTCGACTCGTCGAGACATCGGTCTCGCGTTTCCAAAACCTGGAAACTAAAGTCAAATTCCATTTTGAATCCTAAAAATGGCTCATATGCTACAGTCTGCCAATGCACGACGACGTGTAATCATCCCAAGACATCGAGACAGCGTTGAGATGGGGTAACCGTTCACGCAGGGGTGACGTCAACATGGGGTTTGCGTCGTGAGGACTTACATGCCGAAGAAAAGTTACCCATGTCAAATTGAAATACTCAGCGTGCAAGAATGTGAAGAAGACAAGGATGAGTCTCATTTGCCGTAGGTGTCGGTTAAGATGTCAAGTAGGTGACTCTAAAGACATAGTAAAGAAAATAGTTACAGACCCTCAAAGAACCTGGTTTAATTACTATGTTATTGATAAGTTTCAGTAATGAATGTGCCACGGATGGACAGATTTATTTGTCGATGGAAGAAATCGCTACGAATCGATTCATGACAGTCACCGGGAAAAAGGCACAATCACAATTTTTTGAGAGGGCCTCGCTTGCGCTCGTAAAATTGCAATCCAATCTTTCCCTCCATCAAGGATAGTTCAAACTTATTCCGGTTCGGGGCCCTGATGGCTGACCCCAAAACGAGGTGTAGGGCTCGATGCGAGCCCCGAACCACATGTAATTTGTGGTGTCACGTGTCAGGTAACCCCGAAAGATAATGGAGGCATGGTGATGGAATTTGAAAAAATGGGCCTGAATTTTAGGAGTAATCCTTACACACAATTCAGAGTTATTTGGAGAAAAAATGGGCGAAAAGAAATAGTGAATGTGCACAAAATTAATATCTAGTATGGTAACCTAAGTGAATTCTGACACGACCGTCCAAATCTGCGACATCTATTCGCTTGCCAAGTTGTTTTACCACCATGCCAAGAACTGGGATGAATGCTATTAGAGGGATTTTACAACACGCGTCCAAGTGACGCTTGAGTGAGGACAAGATACCTAAGGAACTCACAAAATAATACTGGTGACACCAGATGCAAACCGACATTTCATATCAATGAAAATTGTGCAACGTGTGCCAACACCATAAGCTGAGAGAAATTAAAATACCATGAAATCTTTAAGTACTACTGATACCCAAACAACCAATATTGGACACCTCCATTGACTTCATAAATGGTTTTTCCATTACACCGTCATGTTGAAACGTTTTACTTGTGCTACTTGAACGGTTCTAAAAACGTCACACTTCATTTTGAGGACGTCGACGGTCATAGTCAAGTAAGCAATGTCGTAGTTCCATGAAAACATCGTCTGACTGCATCGCTCCCCCTTCTCAACCAACAGCAAATGATATGGGAGATTCACCAAGAGATTTTAACACAATTTGCTACTGGGCATGAAATATGGTCTATAACAACCATCCAACCTCACTCACGGGCAGATCAAGTTATTCAACTGCATGCTTCAACAACTTCTCTAAACTCTACATGAGCCACATGGAAAAAATATGATGGTCAAGCTACCAAGCACGGAGCTCGCATAGAACACCGTGACCTCTGTAACTATGAGCAAACTAACTTTTGAGTTGGTTTACAAGGAAACGAGCTCAAACAATATTGGAAGTATGCACTCCAAACGGATGCTCGATTCACTCAAAAATCCTGGAAGTCGACATCCAACCACAAAACTTTCATACATGAAAGTTTTGAGGACGATAAATGTTTGAGGCTCGTGGTGATGAAAGTTTTGAGGACGATAAATGTTTGAGGCTCGTGGTGATGAAGTGAGTAATTAACAAGAATCCATGAACACAGCAATGTCTTCTCAAAGAACATGAAGTTACGAGGACATGATCACGCAAAGTTTAAACTCCAATGGTTAGGCCTGCTTGGTATCAGAGAAACACAGAGACCTGTTGTTGCCAAGCTTTGCTTGCCTGACCGTATGGTCATCCACCTGGTTCTCCACAAATCTTGCCTTAAACACTAGAGGGACCCCAATCATCTCTTCTTAGGCCAATAGGTGCCATTACCACAACCGATGACAGTGGACGGGAACAATGAGTTTGAAGTCGTCAACTTCCTCGGACAAAAAACAACAAGGCACGGNGCATGCTTCAACAACTTCTCTAAACTCTACATGAGCCACATGGAAAAAATATGATGGTCAAGCTACCAAGCACGGAGCTCGCATAGAACACCGTGACCTCTGTAACTATGAGCAAACTAACTTTTGAGTTGGTTTACAAGGAAACGAGCTCAAACAATATTGGAAGTATGCACTCCAAACGGATGCTCGATTCACTCAAAAATCCTGGAAGTCGACATCCAACCACAAAACTTTCATACATGAAAGTTTTGAGGACGATAAATGTTTGAGGCTCGTGGTGATGAAGTGAGTAATTAAAAAGAATCCATGAACACAGCAATGTCTTCTCAAAGAACATGAAGTTACGAGGACATGATCACGCAAAGTTTAAACTCCAATGGTTAGGCCTGCTTGGTATCAGAGAAACACAGAGACCTGTTGTTGCCAAGCTTTGCTTGCCTGACCGTATGGTCATCCACCTGGTTCTCCACAAATCTTGCCTTAAACACTAGAGGGACCCCAATCATCTCTTCTTAGGCCAATAGGTGCCATTACCACAACCGATGACAGTGGACAGGAACAATGAGTTTGAAGTTGTCAACTTCCTCGGACAAAAAACAACAAGGCACGGTCAAAGAATACTTCATGAAGTGAATGGGCTACAGTGTGTTGCGTAGTAACAGAAAACCCTCCGAAAATCTCAGAGACAGTGATCAACAGGTTGGCGACTATTTACATTGTCTCCCAATGTACCAAGACGTTATGGCTAAAAGGGGGCGGTAGTGTTACCTCCTTGACGTACACACGTTCCCTAAATCCATGAGTGGGCATTTTTTTCATTACATTTTTGGCCCACTCCGTGACGACTTCCAGACTGTACACCAATTGGCCATGGGTAATTTTGCTAATATTCCGACTGTCGGTATCCAATTTGGGATGATCATGACAGAATTGACCACTCTCTACAAAGCTTGATAAAACTGTTGTAAACTAAAACTGATGTTTTCATACTGTTTTGACGGCTTCTTGATGGTACTAGACTTTTATGAAGAATTGTTTTGATATTCTTTCGCCCCCCAACTTATGTGTAAAGTTTTTTTTTTAAATATTCACTCATGATGTGGCCTTGCAAGCTTCGCTTGCCTTGACCTTATAGGTCTCCATGTATGTCTCATCCTTGGTCTTGCATTTTACACATGCACTTCCCACTTCAGACACTTGGCATCGAAGCACACTTAATGGTAACTTTAAATTACTCAAGTGTCCAATTTTCCTGAGCAATCCGTTTCAACTTCTAGATATTGTCCCAGCAGGCATAAACTAGGTTTCTAGGCATCTCTATAAAGAAGCCACTCATCTAGGTTTATGTCCATATCCATATCTAGACCTATATCTTTAGTGGTATCTATATCGGTGAGTATCCCTAATGCTCATGTATATTGTGTAGTCATGTTTCTCCGATGAAGATTATTTCTAATAAAGCTAAGGAATATGGACGAGTAACAAAAGCGTTTCACTACTGTGGGTGAGTCAGAATTCAGCCAAGATTGCTATGTCCATGTCGTTTTTTTGGTTTTTAGATATCAAGCTCTTACAGCCTATGGAAACCAAGGGAACCATTACCTGGCCTAGAATTATGTCAAACGGTCTAGGCCATCTCTTGTTTTTGTTGTATGATTTACTCACCCCCTTCTGGCAATTATCTTCATACTCATACTCACACAACTTGCTTTTTATAGAGAATAATAGCAATAGTAATTCAAAATTTTCAGTGGTACCATGTGTATAGAAATGAAAATGTGGAAGAGTTCAGGGTATAGTGGAATGTTATTCACAACGAACTTCTTACTTGTGCCATTTTCATTTTCATTACTTCATGGAAATTTATGGGTGGATCAGTGGCCACCAAGAATCAAGAAACAATCCTTTGTTGGCCACGGGTTCGCGTTCCATCAACCTCTTGGATTGTGAAATAGCAGGCCCGTTAGATAAACAAGTTGATGGTTTTAATAACTGTATGAATTGAGCATATGTACGCAAATGCACGTATGAATGGCGTACATAGGTACAAGGTATAGTAGTCAAATTGATTACTGAAAGGTCTATCTTGAAAAATCATGATTAATGTCATATTGATGAAGTTGTCCACATAAACAGAATCAACGTATATTATCCCTCGGGCTTAACAAGCATTTTTTTCAAACATTGGACACTACACAATTAGTGTGATTTAGCAGGATGTTGGGACTTCCTTCCCTCCCAAAATTGGAATTGGGCAAATTCCTTACTAAGCAGGCAATACGATCAATACTTAGCCCTTAATAGGGATGCAAGGCTTAAGTGCCCATTGCAGCCATTACTCATTGGTTGTACCTCACCGTGTACAACATCATCACCTCCCTGTGTCATCCAACACACCCAATCATGTTTACCCTCTTCTGTGATTGTCTACCTTGCACTTGCTGTACCAAAAATTGGCACACAACTTCTTCCAGTCAAGTACATTGCGGTTCTCGTGAACCAAATCCACCTCACCGGTTGCATTCCACATAATTCCCCACCAAATAGCGATGGAGATTTAGATAATCAGGCATGCGTGAATCACACATTCTCAGTTTCCACCGCCAATGCTGCACGCGTTGCCCTGTCGCTGACTAAGGGTGCACCTAGAAATTGTTGTTTGAACTTTCCCTAGATTACTGGGTTGGTGTGGAGGGTCACAAAGTAGACACGTGTATGCACTCACTCTTTATTCTTCAGCATCTTTCTTGTTGTTTTTTTCTTAGTTTACCGCTCGCAAGTCCAGCAATATTTGGGACACCGATGGCATGCCAAATGTACAGCATGTCTGGCACACTTCTAGACCGCTACCCTTTTGAGCATCATGACCACGTTCATGAGATCATGAACTGCAATGTCCTTGCCTTTTGGCGTGCGTCATATTAATCTCCATCATAAATTTTACGAGAACATCCAAATTGACAAAAACAGCTCTTCATGAGCACCCGCCGGAAGCTCACAAACGCCCAACCATTGATTTGTGATTTTTGCGCATCTGTTAGCAATTATCAGGTTACCCTAGCCATCCAATTTTACCTCCGACAGATTCCCTCGCCTACAAGAGAGGCAAACAGATCTCAACAGATTGCCTTTGGAGAGTGTGGAGGACGTTAATGCCTTGAATCTTGGATTGTGGCATCCGTTATTCTATTCCAACCACTCATGCCTGCATGCTATCCTTAGAATGGGATATAAAATCTAGCAAATGAAAGAACCAACAAACTTGCATCGACACACGAGGTTAAAGAGGTATCCAGCACCTGCCGGTTTTTGTTCATGCGTCATTGACAACATGTTTCATTAACTTCCAGGAGCACCCTTCAATCGGTCAATGCAAGTTGGTGACAGAGATCCTCTTGCAAGCTCGATCCTTTGTGATAGACACGGACAGTGCCTTAACTACCTCAACTGCTCTCCATGCCATAACAGTGTTCTATGATCCACCAACACCAATGAAGATTCGAAGTCTGGTGGGTATCAAGGTTGTGCTCGCACTGCTCACAAACTGTCCGTTTTATATGGCCACGCAGCCAGCTACCAACGATCACTACGCAAGGGGCCAGCGAGGACTGCCAGTGGCCATTTTAATCGACTCCGGATGCATTAGAGTATGGAAATAAAAAATGAAACTGTGATATTGGTGAAACTCACAATTCTTTTTTGTGCTGGGAAAAGAGCTCAAGGAGTTTTAAAAAGAAATGGACAAAATTGAATGTCAAAATAGTTGTGAACCATTTATTTTTTTGTTACAAATCAAAGAACTTGCCCTGGAGACTAGGCCCTTGATGAAAGCGTTTCTTGTCTTACACGGAGTTGAAAACCACCATGATAGAAGTTATATACTACCATGACGAAAACTTTACACTAGCTAGCCCTTGACTTTGAGAATGCATATGATTCCCTCAATAGGGTATTCATTTTTGGTACCATAGTACACCCCAATCTTTCAAAATGTTTAGTGGACTCCTCTGCACTACATCAGGGATAGGTAATGAACCAATCAAACGACTCTGGCAAAGTAATGTTTTGAGAGAAAAGACATTGGGAGAGGGAATGATACTTCAAATTTTTTCTTCTACTAGCTTGACTCTGACTTTCCTTTTGTGATTACTTTGTAAAGAGAGGGACATGAATCGTTATGACGGAGAACAAAGTAGTCCGAAATACGTTACCCGTCATTCGATCGAAAAATCGGACGACTGCAGTGTTGTTACCTAGCACACAATTTGTCATGTCTACCAACAATCCATTTCAAAAAAATTCACTTGAAGTGAAAAACAAATGTTTGGGTTTACTTTCCCACAAAAGTACCCTTCATCCACCAAAAGACAACGAGATACTCTCAAGTATCTGTTGGTTGCCACCTTTCCTTGTGCTCACAGCTAATGTGTGCACAATGGGACAGACGTGAACTTGCATGTAACTTGTCATTGCAACTACGTTTTTTTTAGGTGCATTATCAATAGCGACGATCCGTAGATACTTGGTCTTCATTTTCCACCCCTCAACTGTGCATCCCGTGCAACAGCTACGTGTATTGAAAAATGTGCGCATTGCTGATCGAGGGTTCATTTCACACTGATAAAAAAAGAAGCAAGGTCGAAGAGGTCCTCTTCGGTTTTTTTCCCCACGGCACGACGCCTCTTAAGCAAAGCGAAAGTCATATAAGCACAAAGAGAGCGAGAGAGAGAGAGGGAGAGAGAGAGAGAGAGAGAGAGAGAGAGAGAGAGA